>PITA01025333.1:0-24581 GCA_004023965.1 Spilogale gracilis
ATATATATATATATATATATATATATATAATATAAAAACAGCTCCATAAAAAGGTTCCATAGAATAGCAATAAATGGGGGGTGCCTAGGTGGCTCAGTGGGTTAAAGCCTCTGCCTTCAGCTCAGGTCATGATCTCAGGGTCCTGGGATCAGGCCGCATTGGGCTCTCTGCTCAGCAAGGAGCCTGCTTCCTCAGCTCTCTCTGCCTGCCTGTCTGTCTACTTGTGATCGCTCTGTCTCTGTCAAATAAATAAATAAAATCTTAAAAAAAAGAATAGCAATAAATGTTTGAAAACATAAAAATAATAAATACCATTGACAACATCATCCAAAATATAAAATATCTATAACATAATTCAATGCAATTTTTGGGAATTCAATCAGTAATTCAAGGTTGGTTAAATATACAAAATTCCATTAATATAATTCAGTTAATATCCAGAGTAGATAAATAGCCCAATAGCACAAAAACAGACAACCCAACTTAAAAACATGAGGGAAAGACTTGCACAGTCACTTCATGAGGGTGATTAACGAATGGGAAGTGTTCAATGTCATTTGTCATCAGGGAAATGCAAGTGAAAAATACACTGGGTTACTACTACCCACTTAACAGAATCAATAAAATTAAAAACCCCAGCAATACCAAATGCTGGAGAGAAGGTATAGCAACTGTAATACCCACCCACTACTAGTGGTAAGTTAAAAATGGTACAATCACTTAGTAAGAAGTTGTGGTAGCTTCTTAAAATGTTAATCATATAGCCATCATATGATCTAGCCTTTACACTCCTAGGTGGGTATCCCAGAAAAATGAAAATATATGTCCATGTAAAGATTGGAAAATCAGTGTTCACAAGTATCTTATTTATCTTTTGGAAATATCCCTAATGACCATCAACAGAGGAAAACAATAAGCTGTGACACAGTTAGACAATGAAATATCTAGTGCAAAAGGCAAACAACTACTTGTGACATTCTACAATATGAATGAATCTCAAAAATATGACGTTGAGCAAAAAAGTCAACAGGAAAGCATAATACTAAATGACTCCACTGTATGAAATTCTAAGAGGGGCAAAATTAAAATATGAAAGAAATCAGAACACTAGCTCTTTTTGGTGGGGAAGGGACACAACTGATAGGGAAGGTACATCAAGAAACTTTCCATAGTGACAAAAATGGCTTATGATGGGGGCGTGTCATACAGGTGTTCACACTTGTCAAAACTCACTGAGCTTCAGAGTTCAGGTACATACATTTTACTGAACATATATCTCAAGATTTGAAAAGTCTGCATACACCTGTGATTAGTGATGAACACAGATATTTACTTCTGCCTGCCCCAGGACAGTATTTATTCTTTTTCTTTTTCTTTTTTCTTTTCTTTCTATTGCTGAGATGTATATTAAATAATGAAAGTGCAGATCTTGTAAATACTGACATTGGTCTGGCCACTGAGGATAGATCTGTTAAGATGAATGAATTCATTTAAATGTTAAGAAGAAATGGTCTGGACTCAGAAATACCAAATGAACTTCCCTAACCCGTTCCACAGGTAAGCAGAACATAATATGTAAAGGTATTAAGAACTGAAAGCACACTTGGAAAATTGCTGCTCAGCCTTATAAGCAATGAAACTAGTACCAGAGGTAGAGCTACAGTCCCAATCACGAATTTTAACTTATAATTCACCATCAGGCTATAAAAATTCCTTTAAACTTTTCCTCCTTTTTACCCCCAACACTCAGAACTATGGTGGCTACGTACACATTGAGGGAAAGATGATGCAGAAATAGTGAGATATTGTGTCTTTCACTGCTCACTAATCCTGGTATCTAATATCTGCCAGCACTTCCATTGGGTACAAACCTCCCCTGAAAATCTAACCAGGGTAGTGTCTTGGGAGGCAGGTAAGTAGGAAAGATTCTCATCATCATTTCCAACAACAATGTGCTCAGTTTCTTGCTGGACTGAAATTATGCAATCAGGGTTTATCCATGTATTCAGTTATATTCTGTCAAATACTATAGAGCATTTTTGCATCTGTGAGTTAAGGGTAACCAGAGAAAGAAACGTGATACCCGATTCATTCAAACCTTCAAGGATAAAGCACTGAGAAGAGAAAATACTAAAAGAGACTCCAGGTCTATATTCAACCTTTGCTTGTACTGATTTATAACTGCAAAGGCTATTCCAAGCTACGCAGGGTACTCAAGACTCATCATACCCTTTTGTCTCTTTTCCTGTTTGGAATGTTCTCTCCCCTTCTCTCTACAAGTTAAAGTCCTAATTCATTCAAAGCTGTGCAAATACCACACCCTCTGCCCGATCAATTACTTCACCAACCTTAAGTATTTTTTTTAAAGATTTTATTTGTTTATTTAAGAGAGAGAGAATGAAAGAGAGAGCACATGAGAGGGATAAGGTCAGAGGGAGAAGCAGACTCCCTGCTGAGCAAGGAGTCCAATGTGGGACTCCAGGATGATGATCTGAGCCTAAGGCAGTCGCCAACCAATTGAGCCACCCAGGTGCCCCAACAACTTTAAGTATGTTAAGTATGTGTGCTCACATCTCTGTCTTTTCCAGAATAGGGAACTCACTGAGGGAAGCACTTGGTAATATTCATCTTTGTGCCCTTATGGTCTAGCTCACAATAGGTGCTAATAACTGTTTGATAAGGACCAAATCAACTGTATGGAGCACAGATTTTGGAACACTGTCTTCCATATGATCTGATTAGGTGTCAACTTCATGAAGGTATTTTAGCTCAAAATATTCAGTTGTTTTGGCTTTTTTTAACTTTTTTTTTTAATCTAGTAATACTGCTTCTTATCTCCAGCCTAATCTGGTTTCACATCTCAGAGTTGGCTTTCAATTTTGCCAAAGGAAATGATATATTTTTTTCTATTTTCTTGATTCCAAACTCTTCTGTGTTTTATATCTGGTCATCCTTAATAGAGTATGTCATTTATCCACCATGAAACTAACTCTGTCCAGATTACTCATCTTTTAATGTTCCCTGTCAGCTTTCTGGGCATCAGGAAATCTGAATGCTTTTCAAGCTATATTCGTATCCAGGACATTCATAACAGAGAGTGCTTTCTGTCATCATGAATAACTTTTCTTTCTCTCCTAGAAACAAATTGGGGATTAATGTACACAGTCTCTCTCACATCAGGCTTTCTGAATTGTTTGACTGATTTCTTCCACTATAGGTGCAATGTCAAAAGTACCGTAGAAATCTCAATAAATTACCTGCACCTACAGTGCCTCTTCTCTGTCTCTTGAATCTGCAATAATCTACTCTACTTAAGTAACTCTGAAAATGGATGGCAGGCCTTATTTGTTTTCACGAGTCCACTTCCTCTAGTGGCTTGCTTATTTATTTATTTATTTGTTTATTTATTTATTTATTTATTGGCCAGAAGACTGCATAGGTATTTTGCCTCTTATTTGTTTATGTTTATTGATTTAAAATCTTATGCAAAGGCAAAACAAAATAAGACACTGCCTGTAGCTACAAATCAAGCATGAAAAGAATCCTATAATTAGATAAAATTTCAGCAAAGCTCCAGCAACAAGAAGGTCTAGTTACTCAACAATGGAACCAGAAGCCAACGAGTACTGGTTATTCATTCACACCTTCATAACTGAAGATGTGTGTGTGTGTGTGTGTGTGTGTGTGTGTGTGTGTGTACCTGAATAACACTGTTGTTGAACTGTGTAGGTTCATTTATGTATGGACTTTCCTTTTAGATAAATACAATACAGTAGTGCAATGTATTTTCTCTTCCTTGTGATTTTCTTAATAACTATTTCTTTTTCTCTAGATTATTATAAAAATTGGAGCTATATATAAATTTACAACATATGTGTTAATATAACCTACAACATATATGTTAATCGGGTATTTATGTTATTGCTAAAGCTTCTGGTCAGCAGTAGGCTCTTAGTTATGTTGGGGAGGAGTCAAAAGTTATCCACAGATTTAGAAAAGATTTGCACCCTAACCTCCATGCTCCATGTTGTTCAAGGGTTGACACTCTCTCTTTCTCTCTCTCTCTATCCAATCTATATATAGTATCTATGTATCTATCATCTATCTATCTATATTTATATATATTTTAAAGCTATGCCAACAAACCAAAAACATTTAGCAACACATTCACTTTCTGGGTGGCTCATTTTTCTGTAAGGTCAAAAGAACATTTTGTAGGACAGTTTTCAGGGGCACATGTGCTGCTATGTTCTCCTGGATTATTGGGTACTATAGTAATTATAGGAGCTTTGTGGCTAGAATATGGTAAACGAGTAAGAAAAGGAGGGTATGTGTAGGTGAAGCAAAATATCACCCATGGCAGAAAGAAACTGGACTGATGGGGACAGTGGACACAAAATCCATTACATCAAAAGCAGAAAGAACACATTGTGTATAAAGTCTAGAGCTCAGAGAGGGAGGAGAAGTTTGCCACATAACAGAGTGATAGAATTTCCTCACCTCCGTTGGTAGGACAGCCTTGACTTTTGTTCTACTTGGCAAACATTCCTAACCCAATCTCTTTATGAGCATTGACTCTGATTAGTATAACTCTCATAGTGGTTGTCCTTTATTTAGTTTCCCCCAAATTATTTTATTCCATTATTTCTCAACCCTAGTGGCTTCTGAATCCATTCAATGACTTACTTAATGAAAACACTGTATAATTTCATCCCAAAATGCACATCTACCCATCTATAATAATTTATACAATTTCAACAAATAACATGATGGACACAAATACACAAAGAAAAATGCAAACAAAAGAAAGTCAATGTCAAAATATGAAAAGCAAACCCAGTTGAATTTAAGACACAAAGCAGTAAAATGAGAAGAGGAGATAATTTCATGGGAAAGGTCAGAATTGGAACCATGACTATTTTGTACTGAATAACATTACACTGAAACACCTAAAGCAAAATGACAGAGAATACAAGGAAATTTTAGGGAGAAAGTTAAGGAAACAATGTAGTAGAGGGGAATTTAATATTTTTCTTAGTTTTTAGTTAATTAAAAAAAACAAACAAAGGAAGAAAATGGAGCACGTAAATAACATAATTTAAAAAGTGGATCTAGTAAGTGTATGTGTTTGTGTGTGTGTGTATAATTCTATGCTGCAAATACCTTCTATTTTAGTACCTATGAAATGTTTATAAAAATTTACCATGTTTTTAGGCCACAAATACCTTCAACATACACATATTTTATATATTTAAATATATATTCTAATGTGTAACTAATTCAAACAGAAACAATAATAGCTATTCAGAATTAAATCCCTCTACCAGTTATTATGTCAAAAAGGAAACTAAGTTCTATAAAGATTATCAATAAAACAACTGAAATATTACATATTTGACCTATGAAGTATATCTTAAGGTCTACTTAGAAAAAAGTTTTAAAAAATTTAATGCATAAATCATAACGTTAGAAGATCAGATAACAACAAAAAAATAGCATGAAAAGATTTACTGAGAAGTCCATTCAAGAAATATTTATTGAGAATCTCCCACAGAAAAACTACAGATTTAAGGATGAAATATGAGAAATTGTTCTATGGAGAAAAAGATACAGTGGGGGGCCTGGATGGCTCAGTTGGTTGAGTGCCCGACTCTTGATTTCCGCTGAGGTCATAATTTCAGGGTCATGAGATCAAGCCCTGAGTTGGGCTCAACACTCAGCATGGAGTCTGCTTGAAAGTCTCTCTCTCCCTCTTCCCATCCCCACTGCTTGGCTCCCTCCCCCTGCTCATATAAATAAATAATTTTTAAAAAAGATAGAGCAACAACAACAACAAAAGGTACAGCAACAATAAAAATACAAAAATAGATTAACTATTCACCAAGCTAACTACGAAAGGAAAGGAGGAAAGCCCAAATACCTAAAAACGTTAATTTAAAAGGAAAACAAAACTTGAGGGAATTTATTGTCAGCAGATCTGCCTTGCAAACAGTATTAAAAGAAGTTCTTTAGAAAAGAGAAAATGATATAGGTTAGAAACTCAGAACATAAAGAAAGGAAGATCATCAGAGAGGAATGCATGAAGATAAAATCTTTTAGTTTTCTTACCCTTAATCACCTTAAGAAATAACAGCCTGGTCACAATAATACTAGCAATCACATGTTTAGTGATTATGACCCATGAGTAAACGGAATAAATCAATGACAGAAGGGTTGTGCGGGATGTGGGGGGGAGGAATAGGGAATACTCTGAGGTGGCTGCATTACCCATGAAGTGGTAGAGTGTTTGTTATTTGAAAGTAGACTTGAAATAATTACGAATGTATTTTGCGAACATTAGGGCAACCACACACACGCACGCATGCGCGCGCACGCACACATATACACACACGAAAGTATAGATAAGAGACAAAAATTAAGAATTAAGAGTAGAGTTTTAAGCACATTAACTCCTAGAAACATTAGAAACATGCAGGTCCAGTAGGTGGGGCTGATGAAGAGAAATGAGGAAAGAAAATGAAAAGCAGCAACTTAACCGTGGAGCGAGGAGAAAACTGAGAAAAGATGGTTTCCAGAACACCAGTGAAGAAAGATTCTTATAAAAGATGAAAAAGTGGGGGCGCCTGGGTGACTCAGTTGGTTGAGCGACTGCCTTTGGCTCAGGTCATGAACCCGGAGACCCAGAATCGAGTCCCACATTGGGCTCCCTGCTCGGTGGGAAGCCTGCTTCTCCCTCTCTCACTCCCCCTGCTTGTGTTCCCTCTCTGGCTGTGTTTCTCTCTGTCAAATAAATAAAATCTTTAAAAAAAAAAAAGATGAAAAAGTGTACTTAAAATGCATCAAAAATGTTGAACAAATACAAAACAGAGTGTGAGCAGTGATTGCTTTGATGGAGTAGGTTTGTGGGTGATTTAATTTGGGGTTTTCTGTTTCAATCTTCCAAAACTGTTGTGCAACAAATACTAACACCATAGTAATAACAAATGAGACCATGGAAGTTATGTTATATCAGGTCCCTTACGGTTGCTGAGGAGTATACATTCTTCATGTCTACCTCCCTAGTAAAGTCAGTTCCTAGGGAAAATGCTCAAGGAGGTGCCCATGTCCCAGGAAAACCTGTCAGTAAAATGTTCTCAAGCAGCACTGCCCAATAGAAATACAATGGGAACCGTATCTATAATTCAAAATTTCTTAGTGGGCATACTGAAAAAAAAATTAAAAGTGACAGATGAAATTTATTTTAATAACATTTTATTTAACCCAGGATGTCCAAAGCATTACTATTTCAACACATAATCAATAAAGATATAAACAAGCTAGTTCATCTTTTTCAAGTCCAGTGCCTTTCACAATTGTACCACATCTCAACTCATACTCATACCAAGGGCTCTAGAGCCACCTGGGGCTGGCTCCTACCATATTAGATAGAAAGTGACATTCTTTGGGTGGCCTTCAGGCCAACAGCACTGGCATCCCTGAGGAACTTGTAAGAAATGCAAATTCCCAGTTCCCACCATGCACCTATTGAATCAGCATCTGTTTCTAGCAAAGTGTCAAATGATGCTGATCTACAGACCACATGGTGAGTAGCAAAACTGTTGTTTTCCAACTCGATCTCCCTTTAGAATTTCTGCAGTGGTTCCTTAAACCCATTTCCTGCCACTATTCTCTCTCCTTCATCTCTATCCCTTCTGCAAGCCACATTTATTAACGTGCTGGTTAACTTGTGCTAAGACTTTACAAGTCCTAGTGTGCCCATTTTACAGAGGAGAAAACAGAGGCACTAATAAGTTATATATTGTGCCCAGGATCACCCAACCCAGAACTCACCTCGGTCTGAGTGCCCAACACTACCTAGTAATTGATGGGACTGGATCCGAAACCAATTAGCCTGCCTCCAGAGTCCTACATTCAGCCAACAATGATCTGTTTACATATCTGTCTCTTCCACATCCAGCGCCTCAAGGACATATAATATATTTTACACATCTTTGCCCCATAACACTTATATACCACAGTAAATGTTTTTGGAAGGGAGGGAAGGAGAACTCCTGTCTGTTCTCCAACTAGGAACAGTCCTTCTAGGACTAAATGCCCTGTAGTGTCATCACACATGCTTCCGTTACTCATGATCCCCATTTTATGGATGCTAGTGGACATGGTATGACCGTGTCATAAGCTCCAAGCACCGGTTTTGTTTCTATTATCTTGCACTAGTGTTAAGCAAAGTGACTAATTTTACTTTGAGAAGCTGAGAAGGCTTTGGAATTGGAAGTAATAAATGGGATTTCATATTGACAAAAGTTATGGATGATAGCAAAACCAATTTTTGCTTAAAGAATGTTTCCTCCTAAATATTTAGAAGATGAGTTTGGTCTAACTAATATTCTAACTGGTCTGAGTTCTATGAGTGGCAGTTGTGAAAACTCATGAATAACCATAGAATAAGTAGGAGATTTAAGGGAGAAAGTAGGAAGATTGAGCAATCCAAATCCAAATTCTTGATATCCAGGGGATAACATTTATTGTACATCCAGTGTTGAACCTTTTCTGATTCGCTTGCTTTTTGTGCTAATTTAATCAGCCCAATTCCATTTATATTTTCTCAGTTAACACGCCTGCCCTTGGGAAAGGGATCAGTTCTTCCTTTGGTACTTTGGACTCCCTGTGTCTTAGCTGGCCACACTGAAGTGGCTGAAATGCTCTCCAGGACGTGGAATTGTGGGTAGGGAAGCACCTTGTGCCCTTTGCTAGAAGCTCAAGCTGGCTGCCAACATCCAGCTGCTTTTCCACAGAGATGCTGCCAAGTCAAGAGAACCACCTGCCTCACAGATGGCCTCAGTATCTGCTCCAACAACAGCAGACCCCTCAGAAGGGGAAGAGTCTGTTCCTTTATGAGCAGGTATAGAGACGGCTATGGTGTGATATACGTATCTCCATTTAAAAGCTGTGTGCCCTTGGGCAAGTTACTCAGACTCTGTGCCTTACTTGGCTTACCTGTGTAAACTTGGACAACAAGTTTCCTGTGAACTGTGATAACGTGATATTTTCACTTAGTGCCTAGAGTTTCTAAGTGCATTCACAGAGAACACAAGATATGAAAAAATATAGCGCAGAGCCTGGCAGCCAAAGAATAAGATCACATTGTCATCCCCCTCCAATCCTTTCCTGCTTAACAGGGTTGTGAGGCTTTGACAGTATCAGTATTTTAGGCCTCTCAACGGCCAACCACACATTTCCATGCCACGCCCCCTCTAAGATGTACTTATCCTTCAGATGCATTCCATACTAAACACCATTGTATGCAATGCTCTACTGTATTTACTTACCAACACTATATTGTGAACAGATAGGGTGTGGGTCATTTCATTTTCCTTCTTGGGCATCTCATACAATGCCAGGAATGAACAGGTGCTCAGGAAAGTCCTTTATTTATTTATTTTTTTTTTATGATAGGCACCCCCAATGTCTTTGGAAAACCTTCCATGAATCCCACGGTTTGGTCATTCAGGCTCTCTCTTCCCTCTTGTCCTACTGTGAGATCCTCCATCTCAGACCTCACCTCACTTACCAGAAAACATTCAAACATGCAGGGAAGTAAAGCCTCCATGTCTCTATCACTCAGGTTTCATGAGTGCTGACCTTGGGTCATATTATTCAAGTTCTGGTTTCTAGTGATCTATAAATGTTTCATGCAGTCATAAACTTTTCATCTCCATTTTCTTCCTCCTACCGTTGAGGCGACCACTCTCTCTCATTTTTACTTTTTTTTTTTCAAAGATCTCTTTATCTCGTTATCTCTCTTCTAGGATTGTGAGGATTAAATAAAATAAATTATACAATGGGTGGATAATGAGCTAATGGCTAAATGGTTGGAATATCATCAACATTACCATCATTGTCCTCCTCCTCATTATTTTTCTCCACCAGTTATCTGTCTTTTCCAGTAGAGTTATGCTTTTTTTTTCCCTCTATACACCTACAGCCTAACCCAGCTCCCAATACACAGCCAGTGCACATAACTTATAAATTGAATGAATGTTTTAAAGGGTGGAATGCTTGCCATTCATTCTCTAATTTCAGGGATGGTCTTCAAACATCAGGCACAGTCCTTTACCAATTCTCTAGAATAGAAACTTTGACCATAATATGCAGGCTGGTCTTCACTCATCTCGAAAAATCCAGAGGACTGATAATGTATCAAGTGGCCCTTCTTACTCGTTCGTTAGTATCATTTCTTCTTCTCCAATATCTAACTCACAGGACAATGGTATGACATTAAGGTTCCTGATGTTAAGAAGCTGAACTAAAAGATGTCCAGGTAGCGGACAGTGGATGTACCCAGGATTCTGGCTTCCTCCAGATCCTCTCAAGATAAAAACAGCCTCCTTGTTTGTTAAAACCCCACTTGCCATCTCCTATTCAATTACTGAGATTTACAGACAGAAAAAGGCAGAAGTTGCCATTTTAAATTATTTGCAATAAAATTCGATTTTGTTTGCTCGACACTAAATACCGACAGTCAAGGAAGCAGCAGGCAATCTTACTCGTTTCCCCCTGTACACTAATTAAACATTTTAGTGCAGAGATCAGCATAATTAAAAAATTAGGAAACAATGAGAAGTGCTTGGGATAATTTGTAATATCAGTGCATTGATGCACTGGGTCCAGATACCAGAATTTGATTGGCAGGACTTTATTAAGTTTCGGCAGCACTTAGGTAGGCTGGGAGCTCCTTTATGAGGCTCTTGTACATTAATCCAGGCTCCCGTTCTCGTTAATACTGATGAGTGAAGGCAGTTAATTGAATTATGTATGAAGCACTGCTGATTAAATAATATTTCACTCCCCACTATAGAATTAGCTCCGTTGGATTAACATCCACTGTTGTCTCTGACACTGAATGTCATAAAGACCTCTTCTCAAGCACACACTTTGATTCCTTTCCATCTGTTCAACCAATGCCGCATCTCAGTTACCCCTGGAACAGACTACCCTTCAGCTTTGACATCACGTCACTCTGGAGAAATGAGAGTTATTTATTAGCATCTGTGTAACCATGAGCAAAAAATCCTCCCCGGTGCCTCCAATATTCTGAGGATATTACTATTTGAATCCACTGTGGAACATGAAGGAAAATTCAAATGATTTATAATTGTATTTTCACTGCATAAGGTAATGGGAAGAGAAAACAACACAGGATCGTCCAAACCAACCTTGAAAATCAAAGCTGTTTTGAGCCACGTATGTGGCTCTGCTTCCATGTTCTGCCCCTTCCTCTTCTCATGTTATCTCAGTAACTGCTGTGGAGAAAACAGAAGCCTCCCCTGTGGAAGGCGCACTCAAGTGTCTTTCCTCTCTTCTGCCCTCCCTGCTTTCTTTCTCCTGATCCATCTCTTCCTTTACTGTGAAGTCACTAAGTGGAGGCAGGTGACAGGTGCTGATATGCAGAGACAAACAACTGTGGGTACTATCCCAGACAGGTTCACATCTCATCAGGCAAAAAGATAAGTATGTAGATATTTAATAGCATGTGATATGTACATACTAGTGATATGAACGGGGCTGGAGAGGGAGTAAACCAATCCTACTGAATTTGTCCTAAAGACATTAGAAGGCTTTCAAATTGGAAGTAACAAATGGAGTGGGTCTTGAAAGATGGAGTAGGAATTTTCCAGGTCCTCACTCCACTGGAAAGAAAAAAAAAACCAGGGTGCACTAAATGACATGTAGACCCATCATTCATTGAGGTAGCAGAGTAGGGATTCGACTACTAAACCGGGAGTTTGGTTTCCCCCATGACTTAAATAGGATTTGTTGAGTTGTTCCTCAGTTCTCCAAGGATTATGGTATATGATGAGGCCATACCATGTAATGGAAGGAAAAGATACCTGGCAAGAGGCCAGATTTGCTTGTGACCTTTGTCAAGCCACTTTCATAGTCTGGGCTTTCATTTCTTCAACTGTAATGTACCATTTGGTCAGGACATGTTCTACAGAAGATTAGCAGAAATTCTGTCCAATAGTGGGAAATACGATTGATCTATCCCCACAAGAGGTAGGCTGGTAGGCAGCCTAGGAGAATCCACTCTAGATAAGGGTCTGGCTTCTCATTGTGCAAGTCCAGAAACCTTCTTGTCAGTGCTGGATGTGAGTACCTGATTTACACTGACTAAATTTATAAGAGACTGAGCTATTTATAGTTCTTAATCTATGACTGTTCTTATCAGCCTACCTTGAAATTTTCTTCTTGTAGAAAAATTATAGGGAAAACTATATTTTAATCAAAGCTTACTTAAGCACCAACTCAAAGCAAATAGAATTGAATGATTTAAATATTTTATGACATCAGATCCTAAAAGCACCAGACTGAATGCATCCATCTCCATGGGAGAATTTATCTGTCAAGAGAAACTGTTTTTAATAGGCAGGGAAAGGAACAGCTTTCTTAGGATAACGTTAAAGAATCATTGCCAACATTCAGCTCCCAGCCTTTCTTTTCATCTAAACTTTCATCACTCACCACTTTTTCTTTCTTATAGATCTTAGTAAATATGTGTTATCTCTAATGACTGTTCTCTCAATGAAGTCCATGGGGCATTTGTTTTCCTTAAGATGACTGCCTATCTCTAATGGTCTGTGAGTTGATTTGATCATTCAAGGTGGAGAGGATAATCTTATTTTCTCATAGAGCTAAGTTCTTGGCAGTCCCTTGTTATTCCTTACCCACCTAACTCTTCCAACTCTAGAATTCTAAGACATAAGATATCTTTTCCTGATGTGTCCAATATTAGACCTATTGAAGATGCTTAAATGGAATTGAATAGCACCCCAGAAATAAACATATAGCCATAGTCAAAGCTGATAAGATATCAAGATTATGACTGACACACAAAGCTATCTTCGAAGAGTAAAACCATGTAATGCATCTTACCTCTCAAATCTCAAGCTCATAAAATACTTAATATAAACAAAGCAACCAAGAGAAGAAAATAAAGCCCAACACTCAGCATTTGGATTATTAGAAAAACATCATTCCTTAATTAAAATTGTTAATTGCTTTTATGCTGTGCTTCACTTATTGCAAATAAGTAAAAATATTCAGGAAATAAAATGCCTGAAACACAATTGCTGAATTTCTAGCTACGAATTCTGTTTATGTGCCTTAGCATTGCTTCAAAAAAATTTTTTATGCAAATAATGGTTTAACCAAATAATTGAAGTTTGATCATTAGGAGAAGACATTGTTCAACCATTAAAGAAATGTAAAGACTCTCAGCAGACCAAATTAACATTTTCATTGAAATTTTATTCAAGCCTTACATGCAGTGGCATTCTCTAACTAAAGGAAATGGGTCTAACAAAAAAAGGATGTATGGAGAAAAGGACAGCTGAGGTTAAT
This sequence comes from Spilogale gracilis, assembly GCA_004023965.1. Classification (NCBI taxonomy): domain Eukaryota; kingdom Metazoa; phylum Chordata; class Mammalia; order Carnivora; family Mephitidae; genus Spilogale; species Spilogale gracilis. Next base: position 13,402 of record PITA01025333.1, read on the forward strand.
TCTGAAATTTCTATAATATCTGAGAAAGTTGTGTGTTCTTCATGCAAAGGTTCTCTGTCCATCCAGGGCTGAGGATGACCCAACTGAGATGGCTGGATTTTCAGAACTCGTTTCCAGTGTTATTCTCACTTTCAAACCTTTCCTATGGCTGCCCTTCAGCAATGGGACCAAACTAAGTCAGCTATTGTGTGCTTTCACATATTACATTTCTTCTTCCCATAGGAGCTGTCACTTCTCTTCTCCTTGAAATAAATTCACCTAAAGAGTCAGAGCCATTTCTCTCAATCTCTGTAGCCTTCAGAACTCACCATTATACTGTCAAAAGTGTGTCATCCATGCATTCACGAAAACAGAACTCTTGAAAGCCGAATAATAATCATGGTTACTATTTACTGAACTGCTCAAATATGCCTTGCCAGCTGTGCTGGGAATTCAGTGATAAATAAAGCATTTTTGCCCTTGAGGAACTCCCAGTCAACCAAGAGAGGCGAACATGTTAGCAGATGTTCACTGTGGAGAAGGTCTGTGTTAGAAAAGCACAGATGAGGGAGGAACTCACTCCAATGGGAGCCTGGTGACTCTCCCACATCTCCTTTTCAGGTCGTCATCATCCAACCTGCTCCCAACATTTCAATGTCACAGTCATCTCCTCTGTTGTCTTTTCCTACCAAATGGTGGTTTCTGCTTCAGAAATATCCCTGACATCTCTTCTCATTGCCAGTGAACTGGGCCCTCAATATCTCTTCACCTGGATGCTACAATAACCTCTTTGCCATTCCTATCTTTCCTCCAAAAATTATTATTGAATTTTAAGCAGCACTAATTCAAAAACTGCCACTGGGGGAGATGAATGAGGGATGGGCAAAATGGGTAAAGGGGAGTTGAAGATACAGGCATCTAGCTATGGAATAAAGAAAGCATGGGAGCAAAAGGTACAGCACAGGAAATATAGCTAATGATATGGCGATAGCATTATGTGCTGACACATGGTAGCAACACTTGTGGTGAGCATGGCATCATGGACATTTGAATCACTATGTTGTACACCTGAAACTAAAGTGACATCACATGTCAACTATGCTTCAACAACAAGAACAACAACAACAGAAACCAGACAGACCATCCTGGCTACCGCAATAAACCATGATAACATAATGCAGCTCAGGAGCTCTTCCCAAGAGGCGAGAATTTTTGTTCAGGAAAGTCACAGGAATTTTTGAATGCCTTGTCAAAATTAACAAGGAGTTTGCCACTTTTTTGGAATCATTGCTGAACTCAAGAAGCTAGCTGAATAATTGAATAAAAATGTGAACAATCCATTTTTAGTTTCCTCTATTTTTAATTTTCTTCTTTTCTAGACTATTTTGTGAGGTTTAAATAAAATTTCAAGAAAATTAAAAAAAATAGCCATTGGCTCTGACTTATTCCTAGGATTTAAGTTCAATCTCTTCAATGGGGCCCAGATAACTTTTTACAGCCTGGCCCTCACATATTTCTTCAGCCTCATATTCCACATCATTCTGCAGGTGACACCAAACTTTTAAGTCTCTCTTCATGCCATGTTCTTTCCATTATCTGTAGCTTTGGGCATGCCCTTTTCCCCTATGAGGAATACCTTTCTTCCCGATTCTATCTTCCTCGGAAAAGTCTTATCCAGCAGATCAAAAGTCATTTCAATTGGCCTTTTCAGCATCCAGCTTGCAAAGTCTACCAGATGGCTATTCACCCCACAACTGCAGGCCACTCCATATTAAGGCAAAAACTTGACTTTTAAATAAGAGCTGAGGACCATATTTCAGCCAAGCACACAACATTCACATGTGGCAAAAATGTCACCAAGAAAGCTGCTATAACATGCTTGCCTATTGTCTATGAATTTAAAGATGTCAATCCATTTCTCAAAATATGTACCTTTCTTACAGCCAACAGGTGCAACCTGGGGTTTCAGAGCTTTAAGGTGATGGAAAATGAATTATACTCTAAACTTCCTAGCTTCCCCTCCCTTGGTATGGTGGTTTCCTGCTCATCCTTCAAATTTTGGCTTAAATTCATACTCTTTCAGAAATCTTTCTGATATTCTTCCCAGGATATTCCCTGCTACTACCTTTCTTATAGAATCATGAGAAAGATTCTTTTCATTTATAGCACTTAGCGTAATTTATTCTTACATATTTATTGTTTGATTTTGTCTTTTTCTGCACAAGTCTGTAAAGTCCATAGTGATAGGGACCACTTCAGTTTTATTCACCCATATCTACCCAGCACTACCGTGGCAGAGTAAGTCTCAGTACCTATGTGTTGAATGACTACAATTCCATATTGTATCATGCTAGGTGACACAAAAGTATTAAAAAAAAGGTAGATGACATGACCACCAAAGTTTCAGTCTGACAGCTGAAGAATCAATTATTGATGAAGATCTACACACATCAGGGTAGCTAAGTAATTTCTAAGACTTTCGTTGGCAGGAAAACCCCATGGAGGTCCTGAAAGAAAGAGGGGAAAAAGAAGAACTCTGAAATTTGCAATCACATTCTCTGAGGGACAGAAAATTCACCCCGAGGTAGAAGAATATCCAGTTGCTTGGGCTTCTTCCATGAAACACGAGTTTTGGTAACAAAGCAATCTTTTTAGATGCAACACAATGTGGGAACAATTAACTATGATCTGACTCAACAGAAACTCATATTTAAAATATCATGCTCCAAGAAACTAAAAGAACAGGGCAGTATTTTAGGGATCTCCAAACAAAACTGACATCACTGAGGAAATCTCTCACCTCATTCTCTGTGAGAGAAGCACTTGGGTTAACAGAATACAGTCAACGTAAGCTACAGTAATAATGTCAGCCTCCAATGGCAACCTCAAGGTCATCATCCCAGTGAAAACCACAAGGACAGAAGAATCGGGGGATTATGACCACCAAATGGTGCAGTGGATTATGACCACTGAAATGCCGCAGGTTCACTGTAATACCTGCCAAGGTAAAAGACCTGCCAAGGTCACCCAGCCTGCTGAAGAGAGACAAAGCTAGGTTGGGAGGCTCAGCTGTCCCTCTGGGTGGAGACCCAAGTCAAAGAAAATATTCTTTACGGAGGCAATGGCCGGCCATGACTTTGCTCTTCTAGCCTAGACCGCTATGTCAGGGGGAACAAGGACTATAAAGACACACCACATGAGAAAATGAAGGAACAATAAAAGTAGAGAAATAATTTTGTGCTCAGATTACATGTACAGACTGCAGGTGCTATTGGTATCGTAGAGACAAGAGAAAAAAGCATCCAGAAAAGGATGGGTTACAAATATTTGTTCTCCTGCAATCCTTCATGGAGAGAGTCAGCCAAGGATAAATTTAACTTTACTTTCTTTTAAATACCTGTCCCTGGAAATTCCTTATCCCATAAAACACCAACCCGATAAAATTACAACACCATCCCATCTTCCTCTGATGTATTTCTCTTCCTTCCCATTTCCCTTTTATCAATTAAAACACACTGCTCACAACTCTGAGCATATCTCCTTTCACTCTGGGTTCCCCTGTGCCCACTTTTTTTGCACAGCACATCAATTTATTTATATTTATTTGTCCTAATATATATATATATTTTTTCAATTGGTTTCTACTATGCAACACACCATGGGAAAAGAGCCTGGCATTAAAATCAAACTGTGTGGTTTAATTTCACTTCATCGGCAGGACTCTGGTTTTAATCAACTTATTTTGGTCACCGAATAATTCTTAGTAATCATCCAGTGCTGTCAGGTAAGCCATAAGCTGGAAGTAATCAAATGAGTCTCTCTTCCTCGTTCTTGCTCCCATAGGGAGTAGCACATTTCTTCCACTCCACATAAAGCCAGGTTCTAAATTAGGCTGGTGAAATTGTCACTGACTCTCCATTACCCCTACTAGTAATGGGAATCAACGGAGTGGATAATCCAAAGTAATGGTTGGATCCAAATCAATCATAGTTGTCTTGAGGAATATAATTTATGTTTTTTCTCCCTCAAAAGATTTACCTTTGTTATTAATTGGTCTTTCTTTTGTCCCTAAGGGGACATCAAGGAAAAAGAAACAGCACTATGTAGAAGGCCAAGCAATACTGGGGGTGCTTTATAAACATCATCTCGGACAATCACTTTAGGAGGAAGGCATTACTATTTCCAGTTTGTAGAAGAGACAATTCAGGGACAGAAGAGCCTTGTGGGAAAATCTTTGGGCAAAGAGCTAGGGAAAACAGAGATCAAGTTCCAGATCACCCCATACTTCCTGAAAATGTTGGAAACACTTCTTGCCCATTTAGCTATTCGTTATTCAGCAAACTCAGTTCCTGATGGGCACTGTATGTGTGTTTAGTGCCATGAGGAGAGGATGAGAGCTTTTCCTGCAGATGATTCCATCATCAAAGCTGAAGGCTTTGGGGACGTGAGAGAGCATTGTGAGTTCAGCCTGTTCTCGTAAGTTCTCGCTTATCCACTTTGCCCTAGCTTCCCTCTCTTCACATCCTTCTTTCCTTCCTCCTGGCTTTCCATGCAGACTCCAGGCTCCAGCACTAGACAGAGAAGCAGCAGCCTCACGTAGTCTACTCACCCAGCCCTTCAAATGTGTAAGGTCCAGTCCCTAAAAGAATCCCCTTTTCTCTACAGTGCCAATTAGGTGTGATTCTCTGATCAAACTCTGACCCATGCAGGGAGCCATCCCAGGAGCTCACTTTCTCCTTTACATCAGTAAATAGTCCCTCATGGCTCTGTGGGGAAAGTGAAGGGTGATCCAAGTATGCTAAGGAGATTTTCTTTTTGTTCACACATAAATCACAAAATAGGTAAATCACAAACTAAATGAAAAGATGTTCTTGTGAAGAGTCACCATTAGGTGTTAGGTCTTGCACTTCATCATGAGGACAGTGGCATGCTCAAGCCCAGAGCCACCTGTGTGAACAAGTATGTGATGAAGATGAAGGCTGAGAGCAAGATCCACGGTTGTTAAGCCTCCCTCCTTGCAGGCCCAGTGAAGGCCGTAAATCCACATATGCGTCTAGCACTTTGCTTCTTCTGAGTGCTTTCACACTAGTGCCCACACCGGGCAAAATGCCTGCCTAATCGGTTTGCTGTTAGAAACACACTGATACATGTGGATACTTCAGGATGAAGCAAGGGACAAAATAGTGAAAGAGTGGTCATTATTTCTTATATCTGTACGTCTACTTGACTTTGGCCGGCTCTCCTCGGTGAATCCTCAGGAAAATCTTGAAATGCTATTATCACCCACTTTACTTAAGAGGAAATAAGCACAAAGTATATAAATGCCTTGATCAAGGTCATACCAGGTACTTACCAGGACTGAAAGCAAGTGATAGAACAGGGGCCAATAAGCTGATCCACTGAAATAACAACGATAAAGTTGATACATACGGAACATATCTGATTATATGGTGTGTGAGAAAATGCCTACATATTAGTTTATTTCATCCTTACCAAGAAAAAAAAGCCCACTCTGTAATAGGCAAAAATATGATTTTTCTTTTACAGATTATGAAACTGAGGTATAAAGATTAAGAGAAGTTACATTATCCATTTTATGTTACACAGAGGTAAATGGGCACCAAAATCTGGACAGTAGATGAGCAAGGGCCTGAAGGTGGGGTGGGCGTGGTACCCCAGCATTCGCTTAACAGTGGATCGGTCCGGAACCTGTCTCAGGAGGTGGCCCCAAGGACTGGACGAGGGACTGTAACAAGCTGCTGTTATTATACCTAACGTGTTCTACGACTTCCTTACTCAGTTTAAGCAGAGCTGATGCTTCTGTTGCTTACACCAAAGATGAGAAAACTGTGTCCTCTGGGCCAAATGCAGTGGGAAGCCTGTTTCCACATGGCCCATAAGATTTTTCACAGTTTTAAAGGGTTGCGACAAACAAAGAATAAGAAGCAACACAGACCCATGTGGCTCACGAGCCCCGAAGCATTTACCGTCCAGCCCTTTTGAGAAAAACATGCCAGTCCATGGTCTATACCATGCTGCTTCTTTGGCCTTGAGACACAGACATGAAAGAACCAGAAAGGCTCTTCCCATAGTTTGGCTATTGCTGACAATGATGCTATAAACATTGGGGTGCATATACTCCCCCAAATGCCCACTGAGTCATGAATGGATAAAGAAGATGTGGAATACTACTCAGCCATCAGAAAGAATGAAATCTTGCCATTTGCAATGACATGGTTGGAGCTAGAGGGTATTATGCTAAGCAAAATAAGTGCATCAGAGTAAGACAAATACTATATGATTTTTCTTATATGTGGAATTTAAGAAACAAAACAGATGAACATATGTGAGGGAGAAAAAGAAAAGGGGAAAGAAATCATGAAGTACTCTTCACTATAGAGAAGAAACTGAGGGTTGATGGAGGGACGTGGGAGAGTTGTGAGATAGACGGGTGATGGGCATTAAGGAGGGCACTTGTTGCGATGAGCACTGGGTGTTCTTTTTTTCTTTTTTCTTTTTTCCATAACCCAGCCACCTATCCCTACCCCCCACCTCCACCCCCCAGCAACCCTGAAGTGTTCTATGTGAACGAGGAACCATGGAATTCTACTCCGGAAACCAATACTGAACTGTATGTTAACTAACTAGAATTTAAAGCAAACAAACAAACAAAAAGCCAGAAAGGCTATACTGATTTACTCTTAAAAAGGCAGGGCTCTGCCTAGCAAATGAACAGATCTGAAAGGGTAGAAGGAGCAGGTGAAAGAAGCAGAAGGAAGCCATGTTTGGTGTTTTCCAATGCAGTGAATAAAAATAACAAGAGACCAGATGTTCTCTCTGCCACAGCAGCCCTACTGCCCCTCCCCCACCAAGTAATCACAGCACAATGACCGCAGAGGAGTGGGGTTTTTTAGAGGATCTTGCTACCTGTCATGCTATGTGGTCTTCTTCTACCACTTTTTTAAAGATTAATTTTATTATTTTGAGAGAGAGAGAAAGAAAGAGAGAGTGCAAATGCAGGAGCAGGGGATGGACAGAGGGAGAGAAGCTGACTCCCTGCTGAGCACAGAGCCAGATGTTGGCTCATTCCCAGGACCCGGAGAGATCATGACCTCACCCTGAGCCATCCAGGCACCCCATCTTCTACTATTTTTTTAAAGAGTTTAAGAAAGATTTATATTCCTTTGTTGGAGATGGAATAGTAGATAATTTTAGGCTATTATGTCGTATGGAAATAGGCTCTGAGGCTGCCCAACTATATTAGGGTTGTGTATATATTTTTCCCAAATGACCCTGCAGCAGATTTTTCAGTTCCATCTCTGTGATCTTTCTAGGATAAAAGTGTATGTTTGGGAGACTGCATTCATCCTCACACAAGACACAAAGAGAAGCCAAGTTATTTGCTGGAAGACCTTGTGCTCTAATCAGCTGGGTTCGTTGGGTTTTCCTGGGAGTTAGAGATGCCCCAAAGTCTCAGACTACCGGCTTGGGTTCCAGACCAAAGAGAAACAAGGGTCAAGAAAAGCTCTAGACATATAACCTGAGAGCCACCCTGGGATTGATCCTGGTTTTACCTGAATCCTGACGAAGGGAAGAAAGAGAGGCTAGGGAGATGGTCTCTCCATAGGATATGATAAGTTACAGGGGCTGAAAACAGGCAGATTTGATGGGGAAGTCTTCAACTCAGGTAGAAAACAAGACACCCAAAGTTTACCTACCGGGGAAATGGGAACGCTTAGTTGCAATAACTTTCTTTAAAGGCAAAGGCAGAGAAAGAGCCTACCCACCTGCTCTTTTGAATTGTATCAGCTTTGAACCATGTGCAGGGACTGGGCTAATCAATCAGCATCCCTTCCCACTTCCATGTGCATTTCTAGGGGAATAAACTTTTTCCTAAAAATACTCCGAGTAGTTACTGATAAGAAAAAAATAACACAACACATAAATAAGTTAGCTGTCTCTTACCAGGACAACCACCAAAAATAACATCCACTGCCATGGGGCGGCTTCCTACTTATATTAATAAATCAAAATATCTACTTATGATGATTTATTTGTAGGTCTTGATGCTGAAAACTCATTTATCATTGGCAATGCAATTTGCCCATCTCTACAGATCATAAAAATTCATTGAATTATGCTTCTTTTTATGGTGTAATTTAATATCTTGTTTTTTCAACATCAGAATAAATCCCCATGATAAGTATATAATATCCCTATGTTATCCTTTAGCAGCCAATCACAAACAATGCATTTTATATTTGCACATGCATTTCATGAGTTAGTGAAAGGAATGCCTCACATCGTAATTTTTTAAATCAAAAGGTACAAAGAGAAGTATCTAACCTATTTAGGGATCAGAACAACAAAAATGCCCAGTTAACAAGAAAGCCAGCTGATGTTTCTGGAATAAGTGCAATACCTTGCTGATTCTACCAAAAGTCTGATTTATAAACAATACTGTGGAAAAGACACATATATGTGTTTTCTCAGAAGGTGACAGTAGAGATTTTTAGCATTGCCATTCTGTGCCTTAAACATTAACAAGAGTTATGGCTACTGAAATAAAATGATGTCCAAGATCTGGGATACAGTTTATGAATTTTGTATTAGTTGACATGCCACCACTTTACATTATGTTTTCACCATTTCCACAAAGAGATGTGTTTCAATAATTAACAAGTCTTTTCCCAATGTTTTAGAGAAACTGAAGCATGGCAAGCTTCAAAGACTACCTCAAAAACTAGAATGAGGTAGTGATAAACTATTTATAGTCAACCAGTCTAGTTCTCATTTTATAAGGTAACAGGTAAATGATATTCTTTAATAATGAAAAAATTTCTTTTTCAGAATAAAATTATGAAAATACCAGCTTATTTTTCATCTCTGAAGAAATGTGCTAATTGTTCTCAGACATCTCAAAAGCCAGGTCAAGAACAGGCTCTTATTTTTCTCATTCAAATCTTAAACTTGTCCAAAAAACAAAACAAAGCCTTAAAATTCTTGAACACATAAATGTTTTTTCAACTACACCAGCATATTAGCAAGTTATTCTAAAGTATATTACTAAGAAACATTAGAACCTGGACCTTCATAAATCCCCAGAGTTGTGAATATCTCTATAGTACATCTTTTCTCCCATAAAATGTCCTAACGTATAACAATTTAATTGAGCCTTGAGGACCTTAATGATTCTATAAATACACTAATAAAATCATTTATAAAACCATAAAAATAAATTCTCCTTCCAAAATAAACTCTACACTTCATTATGTTTGCATGCTACTGTCATAACATTAATTATAAACTTACTGGAATCTTAAAAGAAACTTTCTATCTCCATTAGGTATCTACCTCTTGAGAGTTGTTTTCTAAACAGTGAGTAACAGATACAACTCCCAAGGCTCATTGAAATAGAAAGGGTGGGCCATCCACATGGGCCACTCCCTAGCCAAGTGATCGGCTCCATTGGCTCCATTTCCATGGGCGTGCGTCTCACCCATCCTCTTTGGCACTATACATCTCAAACAGTATGGCTCTTTAAGGCATTTTGCAATAGTAAACACAGTGAGTGTTCCATCTAGCCTAGAAGAGGTCTATCTTACTGGTTTGGAGACGAGTTGTTTAAACCACTTCATGGATGACCAATTCCTCACCAGACTTTCATGGTACAGAGTAGCTATAAGAGAGGGTTGATGAAGATTTGATCTACAATATTGATGTAATAATAAGCTTTCCAAAAAGAGCCTCTCATATCATCATAAATTCTTGACTTTGGAGGACTTTTCTTTAAAATATATTGATCTTTGGCTCTACTGGCCCATACTAACTAGTTATGTGAGAAATAACCAGGGCCTGGGAAATCTGCACCAGAAGCCAGACTTATTTTTGAACACTTGGACATGGAAAGAGAAAAGTGACAAATGGAACAATAGAAAAAAAAAATGAGAGGAAACGGAGTCTAAGGTTCAAGGGGAAAAGAGGATGAAAATGCCCTAAAGTAAAAAAAAAACAAAAACAGATGAGTCAAGATGGCGGAAGGCCAGGTGCCCACATTTCGGGGAGTTCCCTGAAGAGAGCTGAATTCCAGCAAAAAAAAAAAAAAAAAAAAAAAAAAAAAAAAAAAAAAAAAAAAAAAAAAAACACTACAAGACCACCATGAACACCCATGAAATCAGCCTGAAAAGTGATATTTCCCACTTCTGGACCACCACGAGAGACAAGAAACATCGGCAAAAAGGTAGAAACAAATAAGAGGGACCGGAGGCTTGCCCCCAGAGACAGGGGAGTGGGGGAGGAAGCCCGCAGAGCTGAACCACTGAAAACAAATACCCCAAAACGAAAGTGCTCTGTGAGTGAGGCATAACAGCAGATTACGGCCTGAATCGGGGCTAGACAGAAACGGGAACACAGCGGAGCCCGGGGCAAGGGAAGGAGACTTTTTAAATTTTTTCCCGCCACCCGGTGCCCCCGCGCGACGCCGCCGGAGCCGCCACAGCTGCCTCGAAAGCAGCGGGCGTGGATCCTATTTTTACGCCGCTGCCTTTCTCTCCCGTTTCTCTCCACCCCGTCGGCCGGGGCGCAGACCCCCCCAGGGAAGGCATTTCTACAGACTTGCGTGGGACCGGAGAGGCCGCAGGTCCCAGGGCGCAGACAAAGTCGCGCGATCCAAAAGGAGTTGTGGCTTTGAGGTGCGGGAGTGAAACGAAAGCAGGGCGGGGGCAGAAATCAATACAACGTCTGCACCAGCCCGGCTGTGACAGACTGCCAACCGGGAGGCTGGAAGGAGCCCCTCCCTGTGTAGAGGCTCTCTCTGGGAGGGAGGTCTGGGCGCAGACATCTTGCTCCGACCTGACTTCCGCAACAGCTGAAAAAAAACGTAAAAGAACAATGCTCCGCTACCAGAGAATTGTAACCTGATAACCTGGTTACCATTGAGACCAGCCTCTAGCAGGGGGCCGCGAGACTCAGCCTAGGTAGAAGGACTGAAAGGGAAGGGCAAGCCCCGCCCCCAGAAAGCAAGCCAGAAGCTCAGGAGGACAACACTCCAATGCAAAACCCCAAATCGGGGGAAAGGCAATTTATTAAACTCCTGGCACTGACTACAAGTACCAAAAGCCCTACAACTCATTGATACAGTTTTCCACCTCATTTACTTTTTTAAACTTTTTTCTATTTTTACTTTTAAAGCTTCCACTTTA
>PITA01025334.1:0-24574 GCA_004023965.1 Spilogale gracilis
TTCTTTCTTTCTTTCTTTCTTTCTTTCTTTCTTTCTTTCTTTCTTTCTTTCTTTTTAAAATATTTTATTTATTTATTTGTCAGAGAGAGAGAGAAAACAGGCAGGGGGAGTGGCAGGCAGAGGGAGAAGCAGACTCCCAGCTAAGCAAGGAGCCCAATGTGGGACTCCATCATAGGACCCTGGGACCATGATCCAAGCCTAAGGCAGACACACAACTGACTGAGCCACCCAGACGCCCCATGATTTCCATTTCTTAACTTCCAAGAAAATGAGGAAGAACCTAAATAAGTTTTTGATTAAGAAGTCATTAAACATAATTTTTGATGATAGATGACTATGTAATTTTGGCAAATAACTTAGAATGATTTCAAAGAATTATGTGACATTCTTACAGTAGAATTCCTTTCATTCCTATCTATGTATTACTTATATATACCTGTTTTCCCACTACTTACATTAAAAATAAACAAAATAAGAATAGGATCAGGGGTGCTTGGGTGGCTCAGTTGGTTAAGTAGCTGCCTTTGGCTCAGGTCATAGTCCCGAAGACCCGGGATCGAGTCCCACATCGGGCTCCCTGCTCGGCGGGATGCTTGCATCTCCCTCTCTCACTCCCTCTGCTTGTGTTCCCTCTCTTGCTGTGTTTCTCTCTGTCAAATAAATAAATAAATAAATAAATAAATAAATAAATAAAATCTTAAAAAAAAGAATAGGATCAATGTTGAACAGTATCATTCTAATTTTGAATAAAATATATGTATATGAAATAATGTTTTTAAAAGCTTGGTCTCTGAGCCTGGATGGTTCAGTTAGTTAAGCGTCTGACTCTTGATTTTGGTTCAGGTCATGATCTCAGGGCTGTAAGATGGAGTCCTGAATCAGGTGCATCACTAGGTGTGGAGCCTGCTTAAGTTTCTCTCTCTTCCCCTCTCCCTCTCTACCCCTCCCCCCAAAAAAACTTGGTCTCATCAAGATATATTGCTAAAAATCAACATTCATTATATATTATATTTATATATTTGTTATTTTGATCAGTTGTGTACTAACAATAATTGTAATGATGACTCAATCTAGAAGAATTTTGAAAAATGTAACATCCTATAATTACATAAAAAGCAAGTTCTTTCCTAATAATTTATTCTATTTTTTCAGTGTTCCAAGATTCATTATTTATGCCCCATACCCAGTGCTCCATGCAATATGTGCCCTCAATACCCACCACCAGGCTCACCCATTCCCCCACTCCCCTTCCTTCCAAAACCCTCAGTTTATTTCCCAGAGTCCAAAGTCTCTCAGGCTTCATCTCCTTCTCTAATTTAACCCAGTTCACATTTCCTTTCCTTCTCTCACTGTCCTCCATGTTACTCCTTATGCTCTATGAGTAAGTGAAATCACATGACACTGGGCTTTCTCTGCTTGGTTTATTTCACTCAGCATAATCTCCTCCAATCCCATCCATGTTGCTACAAAAGTTGGGTATTCATCCTTTATGATGGAGGCATCAATATTCCATTGTATATATGGGCCATATCTTCTTTGTCCATTCATCTGTTGAAGGGCACCATGGCTCTTCCCACAGTTTGGTGGTTGTGGCCACTGCTGCTATGAACATTGGGGTATAGATGGCCCTTCTTTTCACTACATCTGTATCTTTGGGGTAAATACCCAGTAGTGCAATCGCAGGGTCATATGGTAGCTCTAAAAAATAAGTTTGTGTTTTGTTTTTTTTACAGATTTTTGATTAAACATATTTTTATTGTTGCAAATAAGTATCATAGAATGATCAGTAAAATGCTTTTAAGCATAATATACATTACATTATGATAAAATTTCATGAGGGAAATGAATGGAAATATCAGTTAAAGAAAAAAAGGAACTGTTAATTTTCACCTGTTGAAGAGGAGTTTGCTCATGTAATTTTTAGATGGATGACAGTAAGAAACAGTTACTATGATATTAGGATTTTGTTGCATATGTTTACAAGTGATGTAACAGTTTTGTTTTTAAATGTCAAATTTATAATATTCCAGAAATGATAGCATTTTCAATTAAGTATATAAAATTATAAAAAATTTAGATTTTAGCCTAAAACATGTGTGTTGGCAAAGGGGTGAGGTCATAGTTTTTCAAAACTCTCATAGGTGATTTATTAGCTAAAATATTGGAAGACCAACATTCTACAAGGCAAGGGCCTTTTGGGGAGGGTATTGGACTTGATACTCTAGAAGTGAGGTCTGTGATGGATGGTGCATCAAGAGAACATTACATATTTGGGACAAAGTTCTTACCCCTATGGCTAGGAGGGCACTGAGGCTCAGCTCCATACTTGACATCTCTTCTAGGTGTTCCTGATATGTTATATTTTAAAGCCAAATCATAGTGTGTATAGATGTTCCTGTATGTAGCTGGATTCCACATATCCCTCTGCTTCAAAGACTCATCCAAACCCAGCCTTCACATCCATGTAGACCCTTCTGGCTAGGTGCTTTTTCAGGTTGAATTGCTGTGTCAGGATGCTCAGGTGGTGGCTCAGAGGGCTCCCTTGGCTCACACTTCTCATCCCAGTTCTAAGATCATTCTCACCCTGGTTTCGAGTTGAATCAGATGTTGTGAATAATTCTACAAGGCTGTACGGGGGAATAAAGAATGGGGCAGGGACAAGATCTGTACAGAAGACACACTGACTTATGCTTCCATCACTGACCGTGATATTGTAGCAGCCATCCACCCCCAACCTGCCTTTCAGACTAGATGTGCTCCCACATACCATTGCATAATTCCCCCCCCCCCCGCCCCCTCAGCAGATACTGGCTTACTCCAGCCCAAGCGTATAGCATAAGCCACACCCTAACCCTATGGATTCAAATTTACAAGCACTTGCCTCCCACTCTCCAGGTACTTGGGATCTCCTTGAAAGCTAGTAGGAGCTGTGAAGATATGGTATGCTACCTGCCAGATGTGCAGAAAAACTGACTTCTCAACCCATTGTAAGACCTCCTACTTCTGGTCATATTTCATGTGATTGGTAGAGTTGTGGGAGGGTTCTGGTATTCTGCACCCAAATCATTTAATCTTTTCCATTTAGAAATAGGCTATTTCTCTTTTCCAGGATAAGAAAACCTAATGCAGAGAAAGGGAGAGCTGTTATCAGGGAAAGAAACTGGCTCCAAAGCAGAAATAAGATAGTCTTTGGAGGGTCAATTTTAAACTTTGGCTCAGTTTTAGAAATTGAAACTCAGGCCTTTTGAACATTTTAATGGAGAAGTTTTTTTTTAAATTATATAAGTAGTTCACAAATATATTCTTGTAAAAAATTCAAACATAAATAAAGCTAAAGTTCCTCTTGATGACCCCCTCCCCTGCCCCACCTCTCAACCCACATAACCACTATTTTCAGTCTAGTCAATACCTTTCCAGACCTCTCTGTCTTACATACTCTTAGAAGCATATGGCCATGCATTTTGGATGTGCACTACTTTTCTCTTTTATGTGAATAGTATCCTGTCAAGGTTTTGCAGTTTGACCTTTCCTCGCAATGATTTGTCAGAATCTCTTTCTATTTCAGCACTACTTATTTTTATTTTAACTTGCCATGGTTTATTTAACCTTTTCCTTACCCATAGACATTTAGTTTTTTTCCAGTTAATTTTGTTTAACTTTTTATAAGCAATTCTAAAATAAACATCCTTGAAATTGTTTCTTTAGGGAAGACACCAAATAGTGGAATTGCTGATTCATAAGTCATGTTAAAAATAAATCAGACACTGAGCGCCTGGATGGCTCAGAGGGTTAAGCCTCTGCCTTCGGCTCAGGTCATGATCTCAGGGTCCTGGGATGGAGTCCCACATCAGGTTCTCTGCTCAGTAGGGAGCCTGCTTCCTCCTCTCTCTCTCTGCCTGCCTCTCTGCCTACTTGTGATTTCTCTATCAAATAAATTAATAAAATCTTAAAAAAATTAATCAGACACTGCCAATTTTCTCTCTAAAATGGCTGTAGCAGTTTACCCTTGCATAGATGATTTGGAATCTGGCTTCCTCACAAGGTTAGGTGGCTTCACAGTTTGTCATTCTTTCTCATGTTTTCCCTTTTGGACCTGTGAGACATGGGTGGAATTGTATCAATCAACCAAGCAAAGGGGACAGTATCATTGCTGAGACTCTCAGGGGGTACTTCTGCTTTCTTCTCTAGGGGAATAAAAGGGATGTTCATTTGTAATTTTCATGCTTTTAGCAAATTTTCCTCTATAGGAGTTGTTCAAATTTATACTCCCACCTGTAATGATTAAGAGTGGGGGTTTCCCCAGTCTTCCCAACAGAGTGTGTTGTTAAATTTTTGACTTTTTGCAATCTGATAGGAGCACATTGGTGTCTCAAAGTACGTTAATTCAATTTTATTATCATAAATAGTATTGAGCATGTTTTACTCTGTCCAAGATTGAATAGTACTTCCTTTTCTGTGGACTGCTTGTTAATATGTTGTTGAATTTTCCCCTGTTCATGTTTTTTTCTAATGTTTTGAAGGAACACTTTATATATTAAATTGCCACTTTACCTGTGATATAGTTACAAATATTTTTTCCTTGGTGACTTCTGCAATTCTGAAAGTTTACTCCTTATATCATTTATTATTCACTTTTTATTTTATTTTATTTTTAAGGATTTATTTATTTATTTGAGAGAGAGAGAGTGAGAGAGCATGAGAAAGGAGAAGTCAGAGGGAGAAGCAGAATCCCTGCTGAGCAGGGAGCCTGATGATGTGGGACTCGATCCCAGGACTCCAAGATCATGACCTGAGTCACCCAGGTGGCCCTTATTATTCATTTTTTTTTTTTGCTCCACACTTTTGATCATACTGGTCCCACTACTAACTGTACACTTTCTCTTCTTTTCTGTGTGAGGAACTCCTGCTCATTCTTTTAGATCTGACTCATATTGTCCTCCTTGACCTTCTGTCTTTCACAGTAGATGTTGTCCTCCTGGCTTCTCCTTTCATACTTTAACTTACCTCTATTTGCCACATTGCCTTATTTTTGCTTGTATCTATCTACCTCTCTTATCTAACTAGGAATGTCTTACCTGTCTTGTTTCTGTACTCTCAGCTCCTAGTACATAGGATGTATTTAATAAATGTTTGTTGAATAAATGAGTAGACAAATTGTTGATGGTGGTTACCACCAACAGTTCCTCCCTTACTTCAGCTGATCCTATTTTTCAGAAGAAATTTGTGGACCAAATATTCCTTGTGGAGAAACAGAAATGAAGGCGGGGGGGGGTGGAATTGGTAGGCTTGTCTTTGCTGGTTATTGATGTTCCTAGGTATTCTGCCATGCTTAGTGATGAGGTGAGGGCTTCCAGCATCCCAAGGAGAACCCTCATGGCCTTATTTATCTTTATTCTTCTGTATCAGATCCAAGAAAAGGCAATTACCACATGGGAAAATTTTTTTTCAGTGAAATTTATTTCAGAATCATTGAAGCAGTGTGAGCATATTTAATCATTCATAAATATTCCTATTTAAACAATCTGAGCTTATGTTTTTCAGCCTCAGTGAAAGGACTTGATATAAAGATGGCACATTAGTGCAAATTAAATACATTTCCTAGCTATTGAAGAGTGAGCTCTTTCACAGACACTGATGCTTCTTGGCCCTCTTAAATAGAATAACCCACCAATAAATAAATAAATAAATAAATAGCTAAGTGGTTGTTCATCAGATGCTGAGCACAAAGGACAGAGCGTTTCTTTGAACCTAAGGTGTAACGGCCTCTGCCAGGCTGGCTTCGAGTGAGTGGAAGAGATGAGAGGGACCTGACTCAGTAGAGGCAATCTGAGGATTAACCCTGGGAAAAGGGGGCTATTCCACCTGGCTGGTAGGCAGGAGATCTTATTAGCAGTGACTCAGGGAAGGCAGCTGTGCACTGATTAGATAGTGAAGTTCAGCTTGAGGTCCTGTTTAACCCTTCTATTCCCCTTCCACCAGCACCAAGAGTTACTCAGCACTTGTGGACTCTCTGGGTACAGGTCTCAGGAAGAGAGTTCCATGGTGAAGTCAGTTATATCGCGACCACCTTTGGTATTTCCCAGGAAGACAGGCATTGCTTCTGCTACAGAGGTGCTGATGTACCAGTTAGGGAATTGAGAAGACTCAAATTCCAGGCTTCTCTTGATTTCTGTCTTGTTGAAGACAAATCGCTTTTCCATCTTCTTCTTTGGGTAAACTCTGGGGTCTAACGCCTGCAGCAAAACAGAAATAAGAATTTTTATGAGAGAAGAGACAAAGCACTAGTGAAGTTATTCTCTGGTTCATCTAGAGAGGAAACTGACAAGTCATAGGACCAGGATCCAGACTCCTAATTTATCTTGGTGACCCCAACTTTCTGTGCAGTGACTGAAAGAGCTCTTACTCTTTTCTGTAACTAAGTATTAAATGGCAGGGAGTGTAATATAGGTGGAAATTTTATTAAAAAGTGAAAATTGGATTAAAACTTTAGCAGTAGCTGGTTTCTAAGGACTTTTGCCCTATTTTCCCTTATGGCCCTGGTTAGAATGACTTCAACTTAGAAATGAAACTTTTGCTCGGAAAGCTGGTTGGAAGTGGGGTAGGGTGATTGTGGGAGTGGAGGAGATGACGGGTGACAGCTCCCTTGAATTGATTAATTTCTCAAAGTGTCATTTATCAAATGGAATAACCCTAACAATGTTATAATGCTTCTAACCCTAACATTGTATCATCTGTTGGGTGGTAACAGTGGCAGGTCATAATAATATCAGCAAAATGACTCAATTTTCTGTGGAAGTTGCACACGTCTAATAATTACCTTAAATTTATTTACATTTATGTAAAATTATCAAGTGTCTCTGCTCCCAAATTTCCTGGTGGGGAGGGGAAGGGTGGTTGTCTTGGAAGTAAGTCAGGCCTAAGGGTGTTTGAGAAGAGCCTGGGAAGACTTTAGTCCCTGGTACTCACTCACCTCCAGCTGCAAGGTGGGCTTCCCATCTTTCATCACACAGGACAGGTACAGATTCTTTTCCTTGATGCACAAGGTCACAGGTATCTTCTCGTTATCTTCATCCCCTTGCACAAAGCTCATGCGGAACACCGCTAGAGAAAGGAAAGGGGCCTTGTGGTCAGGAACACCCAGCCGTGCAGAGTTGGCCCAACCACTGGACTCCAAGCCCAGGACTCATACAATTAACATCCGCTGTGGAAACCTACACTGAGGTTCTCATGGCCTAACAGATAGGATAACTTGGCTTTCCACAGACAACAGCAGGGTTAGTTGGTTGGTTCTTTTCTTCAAAGAAGGTCTGGGGGTTTCTTAGAGCCTCATCACAGTGACAGTGAAGAATTAGGAGATCTAAGTTTTGAAAATGGGAGGAAGGAAGCCATTTTGGGCCAGTGGTGTGCCCATCCAAATGAGCAGAACAATTCGATCAATGTGAAAGTCAAGAAAAGAGGTAGATTGGGCTCCCAAAAGAAAGCAGACACAAATCTATTTCAGGGACATGGAACAACAAGTGGGAGGACCTTGGGAGAAGGGAGGCTTAGTTGAGAAAAGTGGCTCCAAATAGACACTCATTTTAATTTTCCTTAGTCACTGCCATCTCGCTTGGGGACATTTAGGTCATGCTCACAGCCCAAAGAAACAGGTTTGGCCTGGCCTGGCTGAGATGCCTCTCTCCAAGGTCAGCGGCCTTGGAAGAGAACAGGCTGTTCCTTTCAGCTACTCCTGTGGCTCTGCTGCTGCATACAGGGTTCAGCCACAGTGGCAAGGTGCCAGGCAGATTCCCACGAGTCATGGGCTCCCCAGACTTGAAACATTTGCTAGTTACAGTAGAGAGAGATAAGTTCCTTCTTGTCAGTAAAATTTCCCTACAAGGAGCCATCTGGTATTGGGCGGGAAGGATGTTAGGGTTAAGGGGGCAGGGTTGGGAACGAGGATGGACACATTATCTGTTCACCACTCTAGTTTCAACTTCAACAACAGGAAAAAGGAACCCACAGTCAGTTAGGTCATGTCCATCAAATTACCCTTTTCTAATGGAGGAAGCATTGACATTGAGCTATCATTCAAAGACTTGGCTAGACAATGGTCCTGCGTGTGCTTGAGCATTCTAATTTCTCAGAGTCTCATCTCTTGCTAAAAAATGAACACACTAAGGGAATCAATCTGGTGTCATTGCTAGGACCAAACCAAAAAACTTTACATGTTCATTATTATATGTTTTTTCATTTATGTTCATAATTTGCCGTATTGTTCTACTTTGTTAAAAATGTGGAGAATTAACAAGCAGCCAGGAGGCCAAGAAAGGAATCAAGATGTCCCCAGTTACCTTGTTGGTTCACACTACTCCCATTGAGGTGGAGTGCCCGAAGCTCATACGAGTTATAGAGCACCAGGGATTTTTGGTTTACATCCCGGAATTTGCAGTCCAGTGATCGCAGGGGTGCATCACACATAAAGGCACCATCATCACACTTTTCAAAGATGATAGGTTCTGAAATGTGGAGCATATATGTTGTTTAGGAAGAAAATTGGAAGGGCAAGTCCAGATGATAGAAGGCAGCGGAATTTGTTTTTTTGGAGGATATCCAAGCATGCACAGACACAATTTGATTATAACATTGGTGGGGAGAAGGGGGGGTATGTGAGAACACTGGACCTGACACCATAAGGTGTGGATTCAGGCTTGCTGTGGACTAGCAATAGAGCTACTCACATAAAATGGCAATGGCAGTAACATTGCCCAATGAGGACATTGTGAGACTTGGCGGGAGGTAATATAAATGAGAGCATCTGAGCTTGGTGGAGTGACTGGCAAATGTGAATGGTTACCAAGGTTTTACTTTAAGAATAGTTTCAACTAAAGAGATAATTCATTTGGTTTATAGGCTTCTCTGTTTTTCTCTAAATACTGGGCCTTCTAGTTTTAAAAGGCTTCAGCTTCGGGGTAGTTTAGTTGACTGTTGAGTTATGGACTCTGAGAAGCAAATGACCAGATATCTCCTGCCTACCCTCGGTTCTCAGTAAATACCTTCTTCAAAGATGCAGTAAAAGATGTTCTTCAGGTCATCATCCTGGAGGGGCTGTGAGCAGGGTATAGATATCTTCTTCAGCTTCTCCAAAGCCACAACGACTGACACGAAATGCCTCAGACTCTTGTCCTGGAGCTGGTGGGAGATGTGCAGTTGGATGCCCTCATCTTCTAGAGAGCTGTTGTTCAGGTCTTGGAAGCAGCACTGTGGAGAGACCAAGGAAGACTGTGTTAAGGTGGTTGGACGAGAGAACTCTTGTTTTCCCATCAGAGAGGCCAAAGGGGCCTTGGAGAGAACTGAGCTTCTAGTGTAAAACTCTCTTGTCTTGGAAGCCCAGAGAGGTTCAATGGTTTATTTAAGGTCCTGTGGCAAGTTAGAGGCAGACCCCAAACCAGAATTGTGGGCTTTCTGCTGGCCTATATGGTATTCTTTTAGAATAAAACCTGTCTACTTCATTTATCTTTTTTATACAGGGCTCCACCTAACCATAAATTTATACCTTCTTACCCTTTGTGTTTTTTTGTATCGCTAATGCTTTAACATTATGTATTTAATTCTTCATGGCAATGATGATCATCGTAACAGTTTCCATTCATCTATGTTCAATTGACAAGTTTTTGGTTATTCTGCACAAGTTCTTTCTTTTTTTTCTAAATGCTGTGTTGTAAGTATCTACAGATACTTTAAAGTGGTTACTATTTGTGAAATACGTTCCCACTTTCCTGTTATTCAGAGAAACTGTATAACTGTGAAAGCTTAAGTGAGGTTGCCGTGGAGGCATGATAACCGTTTGACCGCTCAAAGGATAGTTAAAGAGGTCTCTAAGGGCACAGAGGAAAGCTGAGTGTGACGGGAAATTCCTGCCTAGAGCTGAGGCTCCCGATGCGACTGAGCCAGACTGCTGGAAGGAGCAGTGGGGGAAAGGACCAGACAGAGAGGCCACACTCCACCCAGGGCTGGAGTTAACCAGTGACTGGTTGTAAAGAAATGTGCTTTTTACAAGGGTAGGGACTGGATTATTAGGCTAGGGGAGGCTGCCAAGAATTGGGTAAAAAAAAGTCAGAGAAAAGTAGCTGCTTGCTAATCTGTCTGATGACCTAGCTGGGCTGATGGCTGTACCACCTTGGAAAGTCATCAGGCCTCATACAGAAGAGAAGGGACGGCTCAAACATTAGAATGGCTCCAAATAAGGTTGAGAGTCAGAGAAACACCCATTTCCAAGGATAAACTGAGCCACCATTGACAATATTTCAGAATTGAAGGTTACAGGATGCCAGGAGCTCAAAGATCATCTAGTTCATTCCCTTTCTTTTTCAGAGGCCCAGAGGGTGAAATATCTTGTTTAAGGTCAAACAGTAAGTGAAGAAGTGAATGAATTTCTTTCAATTCTTAATTCATCTTTTTGTTTACATCATCCACATCTTATTGTCATAAGCTCCACTCCAGGGAGGAAAAATTATTCTACCTTTAAAGTGGGGGGCAGGCATATATTCCCAAGGACTTAAGCGATATATGTAGGTGGAGCCCTCTCCTAAAAGGAAAATCAAATTTGCATTTGCATAGAGCCTTGGCTGCCTTTCTAACAAGATGCAGTAAACTTCATCACCACTGCCATTCCTCCTTGCCCTCTGCAAGCATGGCCATTATCACCAAGCCTTAGTGAGTGATGTGGGAGTGGTATAGTGACCAGGTCAGTGTGCAGTTCCATCTTTCTCTGTCTCACTGAAAGAGGCAAAAGTCTTTCCATCACAAAATACCATGAGAACAAGGGGTCCCAGAACCCTTTTCTAGGAGCCGCCCCCACGTCAGAGTCTCTCCAGGAGTTGTGAGCTAAGCCCATGGTCTCACCTTCATCTTTCCGGGGCCATCAGCCTCAAAGAAAAGGTCATTCTCGTCACTGTAATAAAAACAGAGTGATTGCTCAAGTATGTCTCCCAGACAAGTTTTCTTTTCTTTTTTTTTTTTAGTTCCCCGCAAACAGCCTTCATTATTAATAGGAAACTGCAAATAGTATGTGCCTTAAAGTTGCCGAAAGCTGCTGGCATGTTTTCTGGTAATATGCATGGAATGGCATAGGAGGTAAGGCAGGTACCCTGGGTGCGGTTTGTTGGATCCCGAGACCTAACTTTCACCCAGTTCACCTTTGAACTTTCCCTCTCTCTCCAGCCACACTTTGCCAAGAGGTCTCCTGTATTATGCACTTGGAATCTTTTCTTTCTATTTGCCATCTGCAAGAAGCCCCTGCAGCAACAACATCTGGATGGCCTATGGGTCCAAAGGCTGGACTCACAGTGGGAAATCAGTCTTTAAACAGGTTAACTTTGAGCCATGCTTGCCACGGGAAGAGGCAGTTCAGGGGACAGGTCTGGTCTCCAACCACAGATAACACTACCTCTTATTTATTTATTTATTTATTTATTTATTTATTTATTTATTTGTTTTTAAAACACTACACTCTTGAAAGAGAAGCTCTGCTCACATTACTGGTCTCCATCTCCCCACTGACCTGTAGCCATAAGACATCACTTCACAGGTGGGTTCAGGTACTGTTGCCATGGCTGCTTCAGAAACCTGTGTAAAGAAGAAAAAATGAGTGGCTTCTGCCATGCCAGTCTCCATGAGGGCTGCCTTAATATGTGAGTTTCCCTTAGCACCTGGCACATGGCAGGCAAGTAAAGGAACAATCTTATTTTTTTAAGGTTTTATTTATTCATTCATTTATTTTAATTAACATATAATGTATTATTTGCCTCAGAGGTATAGGTTTGTGAATTGTCAGTCTTAAACAATTCATAGCACTCACCATAGCACATACTCTCCCCAATGTCTACCACCCAACCACCTCATCCCTCCCCGCAACCCCCAGCAACCATCAGTTTGTTTCCTGAGGTTAAGACTTTTATGGCTTGTCTCCCTCTCCAGTCCCATCTTGTTCCATTTTTTCCCTCCTTTCCCCCCAAGACCTCCGCCTGCCTTTCAATTCCTATCAGAGAGAGCATATGATTATTGTCTTTCTCTGATTGACTTATTTCGCTTCTTTATTTTTTATTTACTTATTTTTTAGTAGATTTTATTTATTTATTTAACAGAGAGAAACACAGCTAAAGAGGGAACACAAGCAGGGGGAGTGAGAGAGGGAGAAGCAGCCTTCCTGCTGAGCAGGGAGCCCGAAGCGGGGCTCGATGTGGGGCTCGATGTGGGGCTTGATCCTGGGACTCCAGGATCATAACCTGAGCAGAAGGCAGACACTTAATGACTGAGCCACTCGGGCACCCCTATTTTGCTTCTTTAAGTGAATGAGTGAATTCATGAATGAGCCTTCCTTTGAGTCCAGAGGAAACATTTGCTAAACCAAACCCAAACCAGGAGTGTATTTGTTAAATCTGGAGCAGGAACTTTGACCCTGATCTCTCAGATGTCAGCTGCTATTAAAGCAATACTCATTCCCAGAATATTTCACAAATCATGGCTATAATATATGTGGCATTTTTGTAAAAAGACCAGCCCTCAGACAGAGAGGAAGAGTGAGGGAGAGAGGGTGAGAGAGATAGACAGAGAGACAGACAGAGAGACAGAGAGACTTGACTGGAACCTAGTCATAAAGAAGAGTTAGTTCAAGTTGTACCTGAGTAATGAAGACTGGCTGGAGTGAATAGAATCCTGGAGTGGAGCACTGTGCCTCGAAGAGCTATGCCATCTGCCAAATTCTACCTCACTTTTATGTTCTTTAAAAAGCGGAAGTGGAGAGCTGAAGAATTTCCCTTTGGTTAACTGATTTCACAACCAAATTAAAAAAAAAGAGAATCAATGGGAATTTGGGGGAGGGGTAATCTGAAATAATTGTCTAGCCCATGGAAGGGCAAGTGGTAACAAAGGATGACACATTTCATTATGCAAATATATTGTTTTTCTGATAACTTCTATACAAATGATGTCACTATTAAAATATAGGATTTTCCTAGGTTAGAGTGCTATTCTAATTTAGGGTTTCTGGAACAAAATGGAGGACACACAGATACCTACATGAACAGGCCTCCTCACTCATGCATTGCACTTATATTGGAGCCTTCCCACTTGGAGATGGATTAAGGGGTATAAAGAAGTGACAGTAACTCTTCTAGTCTGTTTCAAGGTGCTATTCTCTACTTTGGGAGCTCAGGGTTAATTACAGAAGCCTCTGGGGAGACAGGCGACCTCCTAGGATAGGGCAGAAAATGTGTAGTCATGCAGGGATTCAGGCTCCTGATGTGATTGGGAAAAACTTGCAGATAAGCTCATTCAACCCTTTCAGACCAAGTGCTGGTACCCCACCAGTTATACATGCCATCTCTAACAATACTTGATGAACAACGAATAAGCCTGGATTGAGAATGTATTTGAAAAGATTGTGAATTATGATATAGGAAAGAACATTAGGATTCGAAGCTGATGGCCAGGAAAGAATTCTTGAGATGTCTTTGGTGAAAAAAGGTGTTTTTATTAAAGCACAGGGATGGGACCTGTGGGCAGGAAGAGCAGCACCAGGGTCACGAGGGGTGGCCCATTATATACTTTCAAGTTAGGAGGAGGTTAGGGAAAGGGTAAATCTCTAAGGAACTTGGAAATGGGTTTTCAGGACCTTCAGGGGTCTAGCTATTGTTGGGAAAAGGTCATTTATTACTAGTCTAACAAAATCTTAGTTGTGAGACCTTCAGATGTGTATCAATGGGCCATATGCTTGTGGGGATGGTGACTGCCAACATGCATCTTGGGCGTTTAGAGATAAAGGAAAATTTTAAAGGAATTTTTATGTGTTAAAGTAGACTTACAGGATCCTGAGGGGAGGAGGGTGGTATGTCAGGTTAGGATTGTCTTTGGCCTTTAGCAAAGTATTGATTGTGAGACACTGGAGTCCCTAGAGGAATGTCACTCTGTCTGTTTCAAGGACTTGTCAGTGGGCTGTAAGGCAGTAAGGAAATTTAATGTTTTTTCTTCTGCCTTTGTTTCCCACATCAAATAAATTAAATTTTCAGGATTACAATCCCTTTTAAAAATGCAAATAAGATGTTTTCTGCCTAAAATAATTTTTCTCTTATCTTTAAAAAGTAGAATACTGTTTTTATAATAATATCCAGCTGCTACTGTATCTCTTAATATCTCCAAGAGTTATTGGACTGTTTTTTTTCCCTAGCTCTATTGAGATATAATTAAAAAAAAAACCATTGTATAAGTTTAAGGTGTACAATACAGTGGTTTGCTATACATACATATTGCAAAAAGATTATCACAATAAGGTTAATTGGCACATTCAGCACCTCACATAATTATACATATTCATCTTTCTATGGTGAAAACATTTAAGATCTACCCCTTCGCCACTTTCAAGTATGTGATATGGTATAGTTAACAGTAGTAACCACGTTGTATATTGGATTCCCAGAACTTATTCATCTTATAACTTGAAGTTTGACCAAACTCTTCCCATTCTTTTCTGTTTCTCAGTTTGCCTTTTTTTTTTAAGATTCCACATATAGATGAAATAATAAAGCATTTATCTTTTTCTGTCTGACTTATTTCATTTAGTGTAATGCCCTCAAGGTCCATCATATGGTCACAATTGGCAGGATTTCCTTTTTTTTTTTCTTTTTTAAAGACTGAATGATATACCTTTATATATCACATTTTTAACCCATTCATGTGTTGATGAACATTGAGGTTGTTTCCATGTCTTGGCTGTTGTGAATAAAGCTTCAGTGAATGTGAGAGTGCAGATGCCTGAGACTGATTTCATTTCCTTCAGATATATACCTAGAAGGGGAAATCTTTGATCATATGGTAGTTCTGGTTTTAATTTTTTGAGTAACCTCTATACTGTTTGTTTTCCAAAGAGGCTCTACCAATTTACATTCCTGCCAACAGTGCTCTAGTTTCCCTTTTCTCTACATCTTCACCACAACTTGTTACCTCCTATCATTTTGTTGATATCCATTCTAACAGGTGTGAGGTGATTAGCTTTTGTGCTTTCATTTGAATTTCCGTGATGATTAGTGATGTTAGGCACCTTTTCATGTAGTTGCTGGCCATCTGAATGTCTTTTTTTGAAGAATGTCTATTGAGGCCTTCTGCCCATTTTTAAATTGGATTATTTATTTTTTTGCTTTTGAGTTATATGAATTCTTTATATATTTTGGATATTAACCTCTTACATGTAATATGATTTGTAAAAACCTTCTCCTATTCTGCAGTTGCCTTTTTGTTTTGTTGATTGTTTCTTTCTTTCTTTTTTCTTTTCTTTTTTTTTTTTTTGGTAAAGATTTTATGTATTTATTTGACAGAGAGAAACACAGCTAGAGAGGGAACACAAGAAGGGGGAGTAAGAAAGGGAGAAGCAGGCCTCCTGCCAAGCAGGGAGCCCAATACAGGGCTTGATCCCGGGATCATGACCTGAGCCAGAGGCAGACGCTTAACAACTGAGCCACCTAGGCACCCGCCACTGGAATTTTAATAATTGTTGCATTGTATCTATAGATGGCTTTAAATAGTATGGAGATTTTAGTAGTGTTAATTATTCCAGTCCATGAACTTGAGATATCTTTCCATTTATTTGTGTTTTCTTTAATTCCTTTCATTAATGTCTCATAGTTTTCATTGTACAGATCTTTCATCTTCTTGGTTAGATTATTCCTATTTATTTTATTGGTTTTGATACTATTATAAATGGGATTCTTTTCTTTATTTTTCTTTTCTTTTTTTTTTTAAAGATTTTTTATTTATTTGACAGAGAGAAACACAGCTAGAGAGGGAACACAAGCAGAGGGACTGAGAGAGGGAGAAGCAGGCGTCCCGCCGAGCGGCAAGCCCGATGTGGGGCTTGATCCTGGGTCTCCAGGATCATGACCTGAGCCGAAGGCAGTCGCTTAACCAGCTGAGCCACCCAGGCGCCCCCTTTATTTTTCTTTTAGATATTTTGTCATTAGTGTATCAAAATACACCAGACTTTGTTGAACTCAGAGGCCAGCAGAGTACCTGCCCAGAGTATTGGCCCAGGGTAGCCTTCACATTTGTAGAATGATTGAATGACTAGGTCATAAACTGTGCATAGACCCTAGGAAAGGAACCTTCTCCACCCCTTTAGGTACATCTATATTACAGCACTTAGAGCTCTGAACTGAAACCTTGTTGATTTATCTGGTTCCCTTAAGGAAGCTGTGAATTCTTAGAGCTGGGTCTGGCGTAGTGCCTGGCATGCAAACTGAGGCAGTAAAAGTTTCTTGCCTGCATGGGTGAGGAGGAATTTGACAGTGTTTATCCTCAAATAAGCATGTGCCTACTATGTGCCAGGTGCTCCGCTGGCTGTGTGTTGTTCTTGGGAGGTAGTCCCTGACTTTTCCGAGTAACGGGAAACAAACTCTACTGTGGGGCAAGGATTGCCCAGCAAGCTGGCTCACCAGGCTTCTGATTCTTAACTTGGCTCCTAGTACCTTGGTATCAGGAAGGCAGACACAAGAATGTTATCTTTGGTAAGTTTTATGTTCCACAGGCAATCTGAAAGCTGCATACTGAGGGTGCCTGTGTGGCTCAGTTGGTTAGGCATCTGGCTTCAGTGCAGGTCATGATTCCAGTGTCCTGTGATTGAACCCTGTGTCTGGCTCCCTGATCAGCAGGGAGCCTGCTGCTCTGTCTCCCCTGATACCATGCCATTTGTGTACATGTGCACACACACATACTCTCTCTGTCAAATAAATAAATAAAATCTTAAAAAAAACTAAAAGCTGCATCCTGGTCAACGCACCAATTTCTTATGAGTTTGGTATGTAATAGTCAGTTCTCAACTCTGAACCTTCATAAAATTGGGTGTCTGGTTCTGCAGACACTTTAGAGAGCCTATCTAAGGAGCCTGATGGACCTTTCCATTTTGCCTCCACAGGCTTCACTCTGTAAATTAAGCAGTGCTCCCCAAATTTCATTGAAGGAACTACCATCTTCCTCAGTCTTTTTGCTGGGGTCAGCAAGACCTGGAGGTCTGATAGCTCTGTGGGCAATCCTGCCAGAGATCTTAGAGATGCCCTCAGCCTACTGATGTGATTAGAAGCTGAATGAAGGAGGATGAAAACCACTGACAGAAAGGGAGGTGTGCAAGAGACTCAGGCGTCATTTCTGAGTTAATCCTTTCTGTTTCTAAGGACTTGAGATTGAGGTTAGGAATCTTGAATCTACTTCTCCATCTTTTAGTATCCAGGGTGCACGAGTTCCCATTCTTTTTGCTCAAGGGAAATTTTGGAGCCGTGAGGTAATGTCCCTTGACGTAGTAGTTTCTACAGTTCTGCCATGTCTCATCGAAGCTGCATAGCCTGGACCCCAAACCTGGAAGCATCCTGTCCATCTCAGGAAGTGAAACCTCATTGTGTCAGGCAAATATGTTGCACAATGCATGTATCAAACCCTGTTTCTTCAAGGAGACTACTCAGGCCATAGCACTTCCTTCCAGTCCCTAATCAACAGAGAACTCATTATAGAAATAGTTGCACTAGGGCAGGGCCTGGAAGAGTGACGTTGATGTAAATGGCAACACAGACCCCAAAAACTGGAACAAGCAGAAGTGTGGAGTTGGCAATGCCAGCATAAAGTGAGAAACTCCAGTTTCCCCTCTTGAGTCACTAAAGCCCTTCTCACCTACAAGTTGTCTTCTACACTGGCAGGTCATTTCTCTGGAACAGGAGACTGAGATTTTTTTCAGAGCAGCAAGTGCCTTGGTATTATCTTATGTTTGATCTTAAGCTTCTAGACTCAGCAAGATTGGTCTCACCCAAATGGTCTTCAGTCATTTTGAGCAAGAAGACAAATAATCATGGGTTAGTTCTTATTTTTTTTTTTAAGATTTTATTTATTTAATAGAGACACAGCGAGAGAGGAAACGCAAAGAGGGGGAGTGGGAGAAGGAGAAGCAGGCTTCCCGTTGAGAAGGGAGCCTGAGGCGGGGCTCGATTGCACGACTCCAAGGTCATGACCTGAGCCGAAGGCAGATGCTTAACAACTGGATTAATTCTTATATTATCATGTACCCCATGATTTAGTGCCCCATGGGTTAGTTTTTATATTATCATGTGTAGTTGTAGTAATATCTACTCTCTGCTGTGAGCCATTTTGTTCTTGTTGACTCTCTTGTACAGAAAAGCATTAAGCCATGACTGTCCCCACCATTTTCCAAGTCCTACCTCATCCTTGACATGGACTTCCTAATATTCTTAAGAGTCTGTCATTTTGGGGGGCGCCTGGGTGGCTCAGTTAGTTAAGCGACTGCCTTCGGCTCAGGTCATGATCCTGGAGACCCAGGATCGAGCCCCACATCGGGCTCCCTGCTCAGCGGGAAGCCTGCTTCTCCCTCTCTCCCTCCCCCTGCTTGTGTTCCCTCTCTCGCTATGTTTCTCTCTGTCAAATAAATAAATAAAATCTTTAAAAAAAGAAAAAAAAAGAGTCTGTCATTTTGGGCACCTGGGTGGTTCAGTTGGTTAAGCAACTACCTTTGGCTCAGGTCATGATCCTGGAAACTCGGGATCGAGTCCCACATCAGGCTGCCTGCTCGGCGGGAAGCCTGCTTCTCTCTCTCTCACTCCCCCTGCTTGTGTTCCCTCTCTCATTGTGTTTCTCTTTGTCAAATAAATAAATAAAATCTTTAAAAAAAAAAAAGAGTCTGTCATTTCTTCCACCATTCCGATGGATCTTTTTGGTATCTGAAAGTATTTAAAATGTCCTCTGTAGCCATGCCTGTCTCCATGGATACTTCTCTCCTTTTCTTTCTGTTTCAGAGTTTATTTCAGATTGGAGAGTCTGATTTTAGTTTTGAGACCTCTGCTCTTTCTCTCATAGCATCATCTCCATTTAGTCTGCACCCCCTCCTGGATCCAGGTACTTAGAGCAGACAGGTAGATTCCAGGGATGCTCCATTCTCGTCCCTGGTCTAGAACAAGGACGACTCAAATATATGAGCAAGAGCCACTAGGTTTGGTGAGATATATGGTCTGCAGAGGCTTCTCCTTACTGGCTGAGTCATTATTCCACCCCAGAGAGGCCAATGAAAACTTGTCCTTCCTTTGGGTTCAACAGCAAAAGCCCTTTAGGTGAGGTGGATGCCAGGGCATTTCTACTCTATGTCTTTTCTTGCACGTAATGGATATAAGATAGCCACAAGCACAGGGCTCTGGTGCTGCTTATACTAGGAGTCTGGAAACATTAGAAAGGACCAGATAGTAAATATTTTAGGCTTTGTGAGTCATAGGGTTTCTGTTCCAACTACTCAACCCAGTCATTGTTGTGAGAAAGCAGCCGCAGATAATATGTAAATGAATGGGCTTAACTGGATTTGTTCTGCAGGTCGTAGGATGTAGGCCCCTGTCTTAAACCATGGTATTAAACCATATTTCTTGGACATAAATTTAGAGACAATACTTTAAAAACAAAAAACAAAAAAACTGTCCGTTATTGAGTACCAGGCACTTTTTTCATTGTCTTATTTAGTCTTTCCAATAAACTTTAAAGTAGATAGTATTGACCCATTTCACCTATGTGAAAACAGACTGACATAGATAACTTATTGAAGATCAGACAACTAATAAATGCTGGAACCATGACTAAAACATGGTTTAGTTGAATCTAAGATCCTTTTTTTTTTTTTTTAAATCACTTTTAATTGTTATAAACATTTTTTCTCCCATGTTGCGTTGTCCACAGTGCTTTGCAGTTCTGCTCTGCAGATCTTTTTCTCAATGAGTCAATTATATGCTAAATGACATTAGTTTGGCAGAGTTACATATCTTGACAACTCTGCCCATAAATGTTTCCACACTGTCCTCTTAGGAGTAGGGTAAATTCTGTTCCCTTGTCCTTCCTCCTTTTCCTACTGGGCTGTGGCATGCTGTGTGAATTCTCTTCTTTCTCCTTCTCTCAGGGTAACACTGGGACTTTCCAAACTGGGTATTTAGTTCTCTCTCTTCCCTTTTCTGAGTTTCTTCCTTATTCCTTTTCATTTTCTCACCTGCTACTTGTAGCTCTGTTGTTTGATTTCCTTTGTTCTTTCCTTTTTCTTTAAGACTGTTCTAGCACTGTCAAAAAACCCCTTTAGGATTACTACCCCTGGAATCTTATACTTTTTTAAAAAAGTAATGCTTAAAAATACTTGCTCCTAAAATCTATGATGAAATACTTCTCTCCTAAACTGTAGTGTATGTATTCTACTTGCTGGTTATTACATAATTGAAGGTGATTTGGCCATTTCCTTCCAGGACTTAGCTAATTTCACTTCTCCAATTACTTCCTCCTTGTTGGCTGGAACTGAGTTTTCTATCTTCTGGGAATACAAAGTTCTTAGCAATGCAACTCAGGATTTGTTGGGTGCAATGGTCAAGTCTAGAACCCAGACTCTAGGTGGTTAATCTCCCCTAATTACTGAGCAATGAGGAATGAGGAAGTCTGATTGTACAAAGGTATTATACAAATTCTGCCCATAATTCAATAAAATAGATAGATATTCTGGAATTTAGCAACTTCTGACTTGGGATTTCTTTCTTTTTTTTTTTTTAAGATTTTATTTATTTATTTGACAGAGAGGGATTACAGAGAGATTACAAGTACGCAGAGAGGCAGGCAGAGAGAGAGGAGGAAGCAGACTCCCCACTGAGCAGAGAGCCTGATGCGGGGCTTGATCCCAGGATCCTGAGATCATGACCTGAGCCGAAGGCAGAGGCTTTAACCCACTGAGCCACCCAGGCGCCCCTGACTTGGGGTTTCTTTCTCTCCCTGGCATTAGAGGTTGAACCATCTTCCAGTATGTATTAATGAATCTACAAGGCTGCCACATATGACCCATTTTTCAAAGTAGGTTTTTATAAGAGAGGATGTTTAATATGATAGTTTCAGAGGTGATCTATCAAAGTGAACTGATGACATGTGCAAGCAGAAAGTTATATGTTAGAATTGGTAGTAATTTAAAAAATATCCTTCTTAGGCTTTTGTTAATATACATGCTCATTTTGAGAGTTCCAAACAATATAAAAATATTTAAAGTAAAAGGGAGAAGCCCTTCACTCCCCCTACCCACTGCCTCTCTCACTGGATAAGCCATTTCACTAGAAAGTGTCCCAGTCACTGCCCTCCAAGGACTCACCTGTCCATTCATTCATTAACTACCATCAGTTCTTTGAATAGGTCTTTTTTTTGAGCACTTCTTGACTGCCTGGGATCTGTAGATTTCTCTCCATCCTGATACTTCATTGTAATTCCAGCACTCTCCCTTCTTACCTCAGTCATTTAAATCATTTCCTAACTGGTTTGCTTGCTGACATGGAAACTCCATCCATCCATTCCCAACACATTAACCCCAGGGATGTCTTCACAAAGTAAATCTGGTGACATCAAGACCTTGCTCACATCTCATCATTGGCTCTCTGTCTCCTCTGTGGATGAGTCCAAGCTCCTGAGCATGGCAAGCAAGGTCCACAATGGAATCCTCTGCTCTTCTCTCCTACCACACTTTTTAGTCCTCCCAACTTTTTGCAGTCCTTGGATGCAATAATATTGTTTCTAGCTTCCATGCTTTTGCACAACCCGTTCTTTTTGCCTGGAAACTCCTTCTCCTCCTTGTAGTTTGTCCATCACCTAATGCTTTTTTTTTTTTTTTTTTAAGATTTTTACTTATTTATTTGAGAGAGACTGAGAGCAAAAGAAATCACAGAGGGAGAGGGAGAAGCACAGTCACGGCTGAGAAGGGAGCCTCATGTGAGGTTCTGAGGGAGCCTCAGGATCCCAGGACCCTGAGATCATGACCTGAATTGAAGGCAGATGCTAACCAACTGAGCCATCCAGGTGCCCCTGCCTAATCCTTTAAGACTCAGTTCATACTTCACCTCTCCCATGACATGCCCCTTCCCAAGCTAGATGGTGGGTGTCCTTTCTCTGTGCCATGTACCTCTAATACCCTCGGCAAACCTCCCTCACTGTGTTTTATTTACTTATCTTCCTTACTATTAATAACACTTGTTGCATGCCTGGGATTATAACTCTTATCTCCATGCCTGGCACATGATGATGATCCATGAATGTTGGCTGACCAAATGAATGAAAGCCGGGCGTGATCATGCTGCCACTCTCATGGCTTCCATCTTGAGCAACCTTCCTCTATATCCTTAGAAAAGAGTATCTCGGATTAAAAATAGAGACTTACCAGAAGCACAGTGTTCAGCTCACAATGAACCTCAGCAAGCAGCCTTATTGATAACAGAAGAAGCAGGTAGGCCCCCAAAACTCCTAGAGACTTCTGGGCCTGACTGGGGGTGTTGTCCTCTTAGAGAAGTGCAATTCCTGCCACAAAGGCACAGTGAACACCTTGCTACCCTGGCTTGAGTCAGAGAGGTGTTCAGCTGCTCTTCTGGGGAATCCTGAGCTCTTTATGAAGTCTTCTGGGATAGGGAGGTGATAGGAGCTGTCACTATTATCAGGAAGTGATAGTGTTCTACTGCTCAGTGTTTGATCAGATGTCTGGGAGGTAAATTTCTGGAGAGACACTCCTATTTTCCCCAAAAGGCAGTTTTGAAGTGTTTCTCGAGGACTTTTCCAAACTCCTCTGAGAATTTAGGAGTTCCAGAAAGATGAAATCAGTGGTGATGACAAGGCAGGGTAAGTAGCTATTGAAATGACTTCCATCATTCCAAAATGTAAGGTGTGTTTGTGTGTGTGTGTGTGTGTGTGTGTGTGTGTGTGTGTACATAGAGGAAGGAGAAGAAAACTATACAAGACATGGTACTTATCCACAAGGAATTTTTATAAATGCTTACAATTTAAGACAGAATATAGCAAGTGTTATGAGGTATATAAACTACCATGGAGGAGCCATCTTCTCTCTCCTCTACATGTATTCAGGGACATGGCCAGGTCAGAGGAGGGAGAGAAACATGATTTGACTCTCTGTGAACTGAGAGTGCTTTGGCTGCATACTGAGATGCTGTTTGGGAAATTGTGGATTCATGTTGGAGGGGTTGTTTACTGCAGAGCAGAGTGAGGACCTGAGAGTGCCAGGAAAGCATGGGGGAGAGTATCTCCTCACTCTGGACAAGGGACTATAAGAAAGAACTGGGTTGGTTTTGGCAAACCAGGATGTGGACTAGTATCTCCGTGTGGTCATTGTTGCTGTCTGGCTTGGAACCCTGAAAGGAATGGATATCTACTGTCACATCCTAGGGAGAGGGCATGCTGGGGCAGGAGGAGGGTCCTGGTGGGTATGGGGTAAATCTTTCTCTGTTAGGCCATATAGTGGCTAGGGCCAGCACTCTGGGACTTGGACCTTACTGGAACTCATCCTGGGGGGTAAGACTGGGACTGAGCTGGTTCCTGCTACACTGAGAGACTCCAGGAGTGAGGCAGGGAGGGAGGCCTGGGGGTAGCCACACCACCCATGGCAGTTTTATTTTCCTTCTTTCATCCTCAAGGCTTTCCTTATTGAAGGCAGGTGGTCTCTGAGATTTCAGGGACATCCCCTCTCCAGGACTGATGTGACAGGAGCAGTTAGGGGTATTGTGTGCCCAGCAAAGCAGCCACCTCTAGAATGTTCCCCAAGAGCAGGGGCCTGGGTGCCTTTGCTGACTGCAGTATCCCCAGACACTAGAGCAGTGCGCAGAAGGTAGCTGGTGCTCAGTGCCGTTTTGATTGACATGAATGAATGAATGAATGGTCACCAGCAGCAGTCAGAGCGTGGCAGCCTGACATAGAGGTCAGAAGGAGGATTCTGAAATAGTATCTTAGGGACTCTCAGAAGGTGATCACAGGGGACACATTGAGAGAGATACATTTCTGTCCTCATAGTTAGGCGTAAGGCAAATTTGACCCCAACTGAAACCCAGGCATGTTGTGTGTGGTGAATGAATTGAAAGGGAGTAGAATATGTTATTCAGAATGTACTAACTTGGCATTGGGGTTATTTATTTTTTTTATTGTTACTAAAATTTTTTTTTCCAGTGTTCCAAGATTCATTCCCCATTCCCCACACCCAGTGCTCCATGCTTTAGATGTCCCCAGTACCCACCACCAGGCTCTCCCATCCCTCCACCCCCCTCCCTCCAAGTCCCTCAATTTATTTCTGAAGGCAATGAGACTCAAAACTCAGCTTGTTACCTCTCTTGTAACTACCTAAAATAATTTAGATAAGTGGCCTATACCAGAGAGCGGGCTGTTATGGGAGAGAACTTTTATCTGAAAGACTCACTGCATTGTAGTGCAAATATCATTACCAAATACCTGTTCTTATCTGCTTGTGAATTGCCCTCCTTCCCTCTGAAGCCCCAGGGCCTTACCCCTTTCCCCGAACTTAGAAAGGACACATTAAGAATGTTGGTGGAATTTTGATCGGAATGGCATTGAAAGTGTAGATTGCTCTGGGCAGTATAGACATTTTGACAATGTTTATTCTTCCGATCCATGAGCATGGAATGCTCTTCCATCTTTTTGTGTCTTCTTCAATTTCTTTCATGAGTGTTCTGTAGTTCCTCGAGTATAGATCCTTGACTTCTTTGGT
>PITA01025335.1:0-24578 GCA_004023965.1 Spilogale gracilis
CCTTCCTTCCTTCCTTCCTTCCTTCCTTCCTTCCTTCCTTCCTTCCTTTCTTCACATTCAGCGTGGGGCTCAAACTCATGACCCTGAGATCAAGAGTCACATGTTCTATCAACTAAGGCAGCCAGGCACCCCTACAACATTCCATTTATATTAAGCTATTAGAATAAGTAAATCTACAGAGGCGAGAGTATATTAGCGGTTGCCTAGGGTTGGGCAGAGGCGAGTACCTGCTAACCAGTATGGAATTATTTTCTGGAGCTAATGAAAGTGTTTTAGAATTGATTGTGTTGACCATACAACTCTATGAAAGATACTGAAAGCCATTCAACAGTGTGCCTTAAATGAGTGAATTCTATGCATATGAATGACCTCTCAATAAAGCTGTTACAAAAAACAATAGTCACGCATCATCACCTCTGGGAAACAGACTTTTCCTGACCCAGTCTGTCATTCCATCTTCTCATTACCTCTCTCCTTGACACACGAGTTATATCATCAATTTATCACAATTAGAGAAGTCATTTGCCAAATACTCCATACAGAGTCTTTTTAAAATATTTTCAATAAGCCTGTGAGATAAGCATTATCGGCATATCACTTGCAACAGGGCATGTTCTAAAGTATTTTATCATCCAACAGTTTTTCAGCTGGAAGTTACACCAGGGGACCCACAAACTAATGTGGTCCAGTGGAATTTTTTTGTTTGATTCAAAGTCACAATGTTTTGTTTCGTGTTTTAATTTTTAGTTAACTCTAGTTAGTGAGCATACAGTGCAATATGGGTTTCAGGAGTAGAATTCAGCGATTCATTACTTATGCACAACACCCAGTGCTCACAAGAAAGTCACAATGTTTTTAAAAACTTCTGATGATGACATTTTTAAAATCTAAAGATTTTATGTGAGTGTCCATTTTGACAACCTGTTTTGAAATTCGGAGGGCCCAATGATAAGATTTAACCATGGGGCACACGAGTGGCTCCGTCCATTGAGTTTCCAGCTCTTGACTTCAGCTCAGGCCATGATCTCAGAGTCGTGAGATAAAGGCCTACACCGGGCTCCCTGCTCAGTAGGAAGTCTGCTAGAGATTCTCTCTCTTCCTCTCCCTCTGTCCTTCCCCTCACTAGCTCTCTCTCTCTCCCTCAAGTAAATACAAACAAATCCCAAAAAAAGAAAAAAGAAAAAATCCCAAGACTTTTCAACCTGGGGAGCCCTTTCCCATTTGCCATAGTCCTCACTGCTCCCTATTGTCTCCTGTGGAGCTCACTTTACCAACTGAGGGCACTTGCACAAGGCAGCATTCCACAGTTTGTGGACAATGGTCTGTGGCCAAGAACCATGTGTCTCATTCATGTGGCACTCCCGTAACACCTAGAAGACAGCACCTGCTAAGTAGCATGGGCACGATAAATAACCCTGAACGGTTACTTTTCTGACTTTACAAGGGAACTATGTTCTGGAGCATGTTCCTGAACTTTTTTTTTTTTTTCATTTTAGCGGCTAATAAATCCCAAGTCTTGTATTGGACGGTTGGTTGATATCAGTTCAAATAAGGTCAAATCCTGGTCTTCCAAGAAAGCCCAGGGAGGTAAGATCTCACTTCCAAAGCCATTAGCAAATGGTACCAGACATAATCAACAAAATAGAAGGTATACAGATCATAGAATTGGATGCCCTGTCACTACCCCAAGAAAAATTCAAGTTTAGAAAGTTTTAGAAAAAGTACATATATATAAACAATAAAATCTTACTAATTTTGATTAGCTAAGCATAGCTAGTATGGTCCAGTGTAAAACTCACCTAATAAGTCTTCTATGGGTGTATATTGTGCCCAGCAGAGTAAGCCATCTGAGTGGGATTTGTGGGAGTCTGTCTAACTTATTTAGTAGGAAAGAAAAAATTTAAGGGTTTTATTGAATCTGTTATTGCTCATATGCAAATTATAGTGATTAAAGCAAATCTTCAATTACTTCAAATACTTCCAATAAGACCCCTTGAAGCACTTTCCTGGCACGTGGTACTGACTTCGGTGAACTCAGTCAACCTCTAGAGAGTTCACTGGTGGTACAGAGAATCAGCCCACCTTGACACCCACAGTTACATTCATCAGGCACATCCAGCGAACTACAGCTAACCGTGCACACACTACGCATACATCTAAGCTAAATCTATAATCTATTGATGTTTTTGCAGAAGTAGATCATTTACATTTTTAAATATTTGTACTCATAGCAAATTAGAGAGAAAAAAATAAATGTTGCATATTCCCAACCATACAAAGACATTTAACATTTTAGTACCTTTCCTTATAGTCTTCTTTCTATGCATACTTTTGCATAATTTTAATCATAAAATAAATCACTGTTGCACATTGTTCCCCATGTAAAATTATAACTTAAACTCTTTAATGGCTGCATGATATTGCATTGTGTGTACATACTTAATTTATATAATTAGTTCATAATTATTGGCCTATGTCTTATTTTTCAGATTTATTAATAATGCTGTAATTATCTCTTGGTAAACAACTCTTTACATATCTTAAGTTACGTCCTCAGGGTAAATTCCAAGAATAGAAGTACATTGTTACAATCTTTCTCTGTATTCCCAAACTTCCCTGCAGGTTGGGTTGATTGCTACTCCCACCAGCAATGGGGATTCACGCATACATTTTCAACTGAGATTTTTCTCTTCTCTGGATTATCTTCGTATTTTCTTAGATTTTATTTATTTATCTGAGAGAGAGGGAGCGAGAAAGCACAAACAGGGGATGGGAGGGGGGAGAGGGAAAGGCAGACTCTATGGAGAGCAGAGAGCCGGATACAGGACTCGATCCCAGGACTCCAGGATCATGACCTGAGCCAAAGGTAGATGCTTAACCGACTCAGCCACCCAGGCGCCGCTGTTTCCAATTGTGATGTACAGGACTGGCCATAGACGGTCTGGAGAAGCTAGAGAAGAATGTCAGTGGTGCCACATCACTTGCTTGTCACTCCTGTCCATGCGGTCACCTCTGTCCACCTCTCACCTCCCTCCCTGTGCCCTCTTCCCCTTCAGGCCTGCAGTGGCCCTGGCTTCTCCACTCAAACTCCTACGGACCTGCACACTCCAGTAAGTAGCTAATTGCTGGAGCCCGATTTAGGAAGGAACGGCTAAAAGAGGAGGTGAGCTTATTTTTGAGAGGATTTGCGTCTGCGATATTCCTCGGAGCCATAAGGCTGGTGAAAGGCTGGGGGCGGCCAGGAACTTCCCAGGGCTCTGGAATCTCACCACACAGAAGGCTGCCGGCCCGTTCGAAGGAATTGTTTTAGTTTTAATGACCTTTATTTATTCTCCTGATTGTAAAAGTAATATATGCTCCCTATTAAAAATCTGGAAAAAATTACCTCCCAAAGAATTAAGAATAAAACAAAATCTCCAGGATTGCAACCCCAGCTCTGCGTGCTTGGTTGAAAGCCTCCGAACACCCCTCAGCCTCATCCTGAGCTCTGTGGGGTCTGAGACCCACGGGGGAAGCTGGGGCCTCCCTGTTCCCTTTGGATCAGCTCCCAGAAATTCACATTCAACCAGGTCACCAGAACTGGAACCAGAAAAGGCGGCTCTCATCCCAGGTCAGCCCAGAAGGCTTTGGGAAGCCCAGAGCGGCAGCTGTTCCTCCTCCTCACTTAAAAGATAGCCCGCTTCCTGTCTGGATCCAGTAGCATTTCCAGGAATTCAACGACTTTCCTCTCTCTGCAGAGGAAGAGACAGTTTAAAACCCAGGCACTTCAGAATGGGAACTCCATTATGGACACACATGTCCGCACGGTTTCCCTTGAGGAACATTACCAAGTCCCTCTGTCTTGCTTCTGGTTTGTAGTACTTGTGGGCAGACATTTGACTGAAGTCAGGTTTCTGATCTTTTCTTATGCAACTTGCTTTCCTTGGATTCACACAACAGCCCTCAGGCCCCTTCGCTCGCTCTCGGGAGACAGGATGGTGTTGTAGTTAAGGGTATGGACATCGTGACCCACACTGCACGAGGGCAGCCAGGAACGAACAGGCACTCGGGCCACCGCTGGGGCTTGAGAAAGGGTACGCCTTCTTGGGAAGACAGTTCCGTGCTCTCTACCAAAATAACAAATGCATATAGCCTTCCATTCAGAAATCATGTCTCCCGCAGATAGACCGCACACACAGGAAATAACCTTATGCCTGGTGTTTATTGCACATTTATGTTATTATAAGTCTGTGTTAATTGCTTTTGAACTATGTATTATAATTTTATGTTACATGTAAGTATATGTCATATATTCCTATATATGTATACACTATATATTATAGCAAAAGATTTAGGAATAACTAAAACATGGTTAAATGAATTACAATATGTTCCATTTGGAATACTATGCAGATGTTTAAAAGTGGGAGAAGCCTCTACTGATATAGTAGACATTTAACACTAGATACAGAGTTATATAATTCATACTATATGAAAGAGAATAGATTTTTGATATATGTGATCTATATTATATACTCACGACATATTTTCACATGTAACATGAGAAAGGTAGCTCGGGTAAAGGTTAAGAACACAGACTCTGGAACCGACTACTGGGTCTGAAGCCTGGTTTCACCTCTTCCTAGCTGTGTGATCTTAAGCCAGTCACTTAACTGCTCTGCGTCTCAATATAATCTATAAAATGGAAATAACTATAGTTCTTACCACATTGG
Source organism: Spilogale gracilis (assembly GCA_004023965.1). Lineage (NCBI taxonomy): Eukaryota > Metazoa > Chordata > Mammalia > Carnivora > Mephitidae > Spilogale > Spilogale gracilis. Next base: position 4,713 of record PITA01025335.1, read on the forward strand.
GTTGATGAAAGCATTAAATGAGTTAATATTTATCAAATGCTTTAAACTGGGTCTGGTACAGAGCAGAGAGGCACCATACAACTGTTGGTTACTTTTATATTCCATTAAATAAAAACAGCAAAATCTGGAGACACAGAATATGTTACCTTCTGTGCACGAAATGGCAGGAAATAACTTATTTGTGTATTTGCTTTTCTTCTCACAGAGCAGCGTTGGAAAGATACATGACGCTCTAAGGAGAGTCTCAGGTTACTCAGGTTACTGCAGGAGGAGAGGGCGTGGTGTGGACACAGATACAAGCAAACTTTTTTAATTGCATATCTTTGAATATTTTTGATGTTTCCAAACCACACGGATTTAGTGCCTGTTCAAATAAAACTACTTTTTTACTTTTTTATCTTTGTAAGTTTTTATTTAAATTCCCATTAGTGAACACACAGTGTGATGCTAGTTTTAGGTGTATAATATAGCGGTCCCACACTTGCATGCGTCATCCCGTGCTGGTCACAGCTGCACTCCCCCATCCCCATCCCCTATTTCCCTCCCCCCAGTACCGCCCCCAGATTGTTCTCTACAGTTCAGAGTCTGTTTCTTGGCTTGCCTCTCTCTTTTCTTCCCTTACGCTCATTCGTTTTCTTAAATCTACATATGAGTGAAACTTTATGGTATCTATCTTTCTGTGACTGACTTACTTTGCTGAACATAATACTCTCTAATTCCATCCATGTCATTGCAAAGGTCAGGATTTCTTTCTTTTTTGTGGCTGAGTAATATTCCATTATATATATAGGCACACCATGCTTTCTTTGTCCATTTATCGGTAGGTGCACACTGGACTGTTCCATAATTTGGCTATTGTAGATAATGCGGCAATAAACATAGGATGCACATACCCCTTTGAATTCGAGGGTTTTTTTATTCTTTGGGTAAATAGTCAGTAGTGCAGTTGCTGGATTGTAAGATGCTCTGTTTTTGACTTTTCGAGGGCCCTCCATACTCTCCCCCATGGTGACTCCTCCAGTTTCCATTCCTACCAACGGTGCGTGAACGTCGCTTTTGCTTCAAATGTTAGTTTTTTGAAAAGAGAGTACGGACCTAAGATTTAGGAGGATCTGTACTTTAGTTCTGCCACTCGCTAACATCAAGACCTGGCACAAAATCATAAAGTTTGTGACTTCTTCAAGCCTGAGATTCCTTTCTCGGTAGAATCTTACGCACAGGTAATTAAGATTCACCAGAACGGGTTCGCTGTGGGGCCGACCGCGGCAAATGCTCAGGAGGTATTAAAGGCTGCAACACTTACTCTCCTCCAGCTGCTGGCATTCCGGAACCCAAGACCAGACCCCTCTGGGTGGAAAAGGAAGGCCGGACTTTGGGGTGAAATCGGAGCGGGTTAAACCCCAGCTAAACCCATGACTCCTAACAGCATGGGCTGGGGCCGGCAGCGTCAGTTTTCTCCTTTGTCAGATGGGGAAGATGGACATGATGACAATGCTAAGAACCACCACCTGGGACGGTTGCTGTGCGGACCGGCAATGCTGCTGGTGACGCCCGGCGCATGGAGGGAGACACCGAGCCCACGGAAGTCCCCGGGAGGCGAGGGCCAGGAGCCCACGGAATCCCTGGGAGGCGAGGGCCAGGAGCCCACGGAATCCCCGCGCGAGGCGAGGGCCAGGAGCCCACGGAATCCCCGGGAGGCGAGGGCCAGGAGCCCACGGAATCCCCGCGCGAGGCGAGGGCCAGGAGCCCACGGAAGTCCCCGCGCGAGGCGAGGGCCAGGAGCGGCGGAAAGAAGCTCCTGCACTGTGCGGTGGGCGGCTTAGCCCCGCAAGTCGGGCTCCCGGTCCTGCCCTCTCTTAGCCTCCTGGGAGGCAGACGCCATCTGCGGGGACTGGATATGTCACCATTCTCCACGACGCTCACCGGGACAGTGTCCGCGTAGGTCTCGGTCAGGAAAGACCCTGCAGATGAGCTACACAAGTGTGACCCCCTCTCGGAGCACCTCCTGTTTGCCAGGCCCTGTCCTTGGCGCGGGAGCTCCAGGCACGAGCAGAGCAGACGACCCCCCAGTTTCCAAAGCACCTGTGCTCCCGTGCGCCCTGGACACGCACAGGGGGTAAGGAAGGAAGCTGGGGGAGCTGGGGCAGCCTTGGCTTGGGGTTCGACGATGCTGTCTTCTTACTGAACATGTTCTCGTCTCCAGCTTTCGAAAGCTGGAGGACCTCAGACACGTCTTCGTCCAAGGAGAAGAGGTCAAGCTGGGGATCCAAACGCCAGTCTAAACCCTGTCACTACTACTCACCAGGGCCGGTTCTGTCCATCAACACGAAAGCAATCAGGCTGGACGAGTCCTAACCATCCAGGTCCTGGGACCACGGCTCTGTCCGACATTCACCATAATATCGACATAATGTCATTGCAGAATGAACCGTAATATTGTTTTTATGTCTTTGCAGACTTTTATTTTTTTACTTTCCCTCTTGTTGAGAGCCACGTGCAGCTCGATGTATTCCCAAGTCGGGTTTTTACTCTCCTGGATGCGAAAGGTCACATTTTTTGGCAAGATGTGGATAAGCAAAACCCCATGTGCGCCTATAAAACTAAATGGTAATTCCAAAGTATCTCTTAGTATAAGCCGGGATGTTTCCAAGATTTTAAAATATATAATTTTAAATTCATGATTCTTTTGAGAATTGCAGGAAAGTAAAATAAACCTCCCCTTTAAATAGAAGTGCCTTGGGGAAAACAGGGTTTTGTGTAAATAGCAGCAGGTGGTGATGTAAGAGTATTACAATAGCCTCTATCAATTTTGAAGTTCTTGGAGGGAGCTGAAAATTTTCTAATTTTCCTTTAGTTGCTGCTGAGACATCTCTTTCTCTGGGAAGAGCTCTTTCTGTGATCTTCTCAATACTGGGTCAGCTTCACCTCTTCTGCGCTCCCTTAGCAAACTGAATCTTTATCAAACGATTTGGTAACCTTCATTACCCTGTTTAAATAAAGTCCTCTTTTGCCCTTGACCTCATATGCACAGAATTGGTTGAAAAAGAATCCTTGGTTTGTAATGCATTATCATCACTGGTGTATGCTTGACCCTGTTTTATAATCAGTTTTTAATTTTATCTGTGTATATATTTATCTATAACCGTACTGCCCAGTAGAAATATAATGGAAACTGCATATATAGCTTTAAGTTTTCTAGCAACTCCATTTTAAAAAATATAAAGCAGCAGAAGAAATTAATTTTAATAATATATTTTCTTTAACCTAATATAACCAAAAGATTATCACTTCAACATATAATAAACATTATTAATCAGATATTTACATTCGTTTTTTTCTATGTGAAATCTGCAATATCTGGTATGTATTTCACATTTACAGACAATCTTAATTAGATCTAGTCACATTTTAAGCAATCATTAGTCACATGTAGTGAGTAGACAGCACAGATTTGTAATATAACCAACCTCCGAGGATGCATGAGCGAAACAAGAACTAAAATATTACCAATAACTTATATATGCCTATAACCTCTTCCTTCATCCTGCTTCTTGTCCGCTGGTCTGCCGACTCAAGCCGATGTTGGGCTCACGGAGGACAGAACATGTACATTATATAGATGCTTGTGTTTTATTGTCATCTCAAGGTGTGGTCCCCAGACCCTGGGAGTCCCTGAGACACTTTCAGCTCAGAATATTTATATAATAGTATGAAGACATTATTTGCCTTTTTCACTATGTTGACATTTGCACAAATGACAAAAGCAATGGTGTGTAAAGCTGTTGGCACCTTAGAACAGATCAAAGTAGTAGCCCCATGTTGGACTGCAGCCACCATAATCTTCAGGGCTCTACACTTTTGCTTTAACAAAAGAAGTTCAGAGGAGTCTGGGTGATTCAGTTGGTTAAGCATTTGCCTTCAGCTCAGGTCGTGATTCCAGGTTTCTGGGATTGAGCCCCACATCCATCCAGCTCCCCGCTCAGCGGGGAGTCCGCTTCTGCCTCTGCTCCTCCAGTGCTTTTATGCTCTCTCTCTTTCTCGCTCTCAAATAAATAAGGTATTTTTAAAAAAATAGTCAATAAACATTTAAAAAGAAGTGCAAGCTTATTTTAAAATGTCCTTGATTAAGCAATAAAATGTATTAATTTTATGAAGCCCTGATCCTTGAACGTCTGTGTGACCTTCTGCATGGCAGAAGGGAAGCCTGCACGTGGCACCGGGGCACACCCAGCTCCAGCTGTCATCCCGGGAAAGCACCTGTGCTGAGTTGGGAGCTGAACCAGTGGCTTTTCCCACGGAATGCCACTTCGACTTGAAAGAATGGCTGACAAACTATGGTTATTCAGAATTGGGAATTGAGTGAGCATTTTCTCAAAATAAACGAAGTCAACCTGTCACTTCAAAGAAAACAAATGATGATGTTCATTGCCAATAATAAAAATGTGAGCATTCGAGTGAAAACTCAAATTTGGGGAAATTTGGATCCACCGCTGTGAATTTCACAGCTTCTCAGTATCGATACACTTTTCTGAAGAAGTCAGCGGTGATATTAACAAATGTGATTTTGTTGTTGTTATTCTATAAAGAAGTGGCAATATTTTTAAAAATATTTTAGAGCAGAGCGAGAGAGCATGAGCTGGGGGAGAGGCAGATGGAAAAGGAGAGGCAGACTCCCCTCTGAGCAGGGAGCCTGATGCGGGGCTCCAGCCAGGACCCTGGTATCTTGACCTGAGCGGAAGGCAGATGCTTAACCAAGTAAGCCACCTCGGCGCCTAAAGAAGTGGCAACATTCAGAAGACACGTGCAACTCTGGGAGCCAATACTTTTCAAGTGACTAGTGTACAGTGTTCACAAAATCATGCATAGGTCAAAGATCTATGATGATGTGCATGATGAGCCAGCAGATTTTACTGTACCAGAGGACAAAATGTTTATTGATAATGGTTTTAGATTTTACACTGCAGCTAACCTTTACAAAACTATCACTCACTGAGTTTTGGTCTAATATCAAAGATTATCCTCAATCATGTGAAAAAGCTACTAAAATACCATGCTCTTTTTCCAATTACATACGTATCTCTTTTCTTCCTACATTTCAAACAAAAGCATATTGCTACAGACTGAATCTAGAAGCAGGTATGAGAATCTAGGGGCTCCCTATTAAGGCAAACATTAAAGATGTTTGCAAAAATGTAAAAACAATGACATTCTATTCATTTTTCTTTTGTTTGGGAAAATAGAGTTATTTTTCACACATATTTCATGTTACTATGTAACAGGTTTATCATTGTTATTTTTAAATATATTATAAAGTCAGTATATTTTTAAAAGATTTTATTTATTTATTTGATAGAGAGAGACAGAGAGGGAGGGAACACAAACAGGGGGCCTAGGAGAGGGAAAAGCAGACTCCCTGGTGAGCAGGGAGCCTGATATGAGACTGGATCCCAGGACCCTGGGATCATGACTTGAGCCAAAGGCAGACGCTAATGGACTGAGTCAACCAGGCGCCCCTGAGTCCCTATTTTTAAATTTCACAGTTTTCATTTGTTTTAATTTTTAAATTTTATTTTTTTTTATTTATTTTGAGAGAAAAAGAGTGCGCCTGCGTGCATGAGCGCAGGAGCGAGGGGGAGGAGCAGCGGGAGAGGAAGAGGTAGTCTCCCCACTGAGCAAGGAGCCAGATGCAAGACTCCACCCCAGGACCCTGGGATCATGACCTGAGCGTAAGGGAGATGTTTGACCGATTGAACCCCCCCAGGCACCCCTCAGTTTTTGTTTCTAATACAGTAAGTACTGATAGCTATAACTAAAATAAACAAAAGCTCTTTGAGACCCCCGATATTTTTTAAGAGTGAAAAGTATTCCCGAGACCAGAAGTAGCCTAGCATATTTCATATGCTTGTTATATTTAGCTCATATATTACATATAATATCTATTATAGCTTTCATAACATGCTTTTTGCCGTCATAACAGGTGATCAAAGTTAATAACACCAGTGCAATAAACCAATATTGTGTTCTTCCCATGTAATGTACAAAGACGCATCATGCTATGGTTCTCCTAACAAAGACGCACATCCTAAATCTCACCATGAAGTAATATCAGACAAACCCAAACATTGACATTCTACCAAATATTTTGTTTGTACTTTTCAAAAATGTCAGTAGCAAGACAGGCAAAGCAAAACCAAGAAATGGTTTCAGTTAAAAGGAAACTATAGAGACATGACAAGTGAATGCCACATACCATCTGGGAATTTTTTTTTTACTATAAAAATATAGTAATCAAAATTGGAGAAAAATTGAATAAAGTCTGTAAATTAAAAATAATATTGTCTTAATGTTAGTTTATTTATTTTGATCATCATACAGCAGTTATGTAAGAGAGTATTATTCTTTTTTTTGAGGAAATACGCAGTGAAGAGGGGAAGGGTATCTTTCCACTACTGACCCTCAAATGCTTCAGAAAATAATATGAGAACAAAGAAGAGAGAGAGAGAGAGAAATACAGTAAAATGCTAATATTTGGAATCTGGGAAAAGGAAATTCAGAAATTCTTTGCATTATCTGTGCAACTTTTCTGTTAGAAATTATGTCAAAATTTTCTTGTGGAGCATAAGGAGTAACATGGAGGACATTAGGAGGAGGAAAGGGAATGTGAATTGGGGTAAATCAGAGAGGGAGATGAAGCATGAGAGATGGTGGAGAAACAGACTGAGGGTTTGGGAGGGAGGGGGAGGGGGATGGCTGAGCCTGGGGGGAGGGTATGAAGGAGAGCACACACTGCATGGAGCACTGGGTGTGGGGCATAAACAGTGAATATTGGAACACTGAAAAAAAAATAAAATAAAATAAATTATTTTAAAAAAGAAATGATGTCAAAATAAGGAGTTAAAATGCAAAATGGATGGCTCCGTTGAGTGTCTGACTTTTTTTTTTTTTTAAGATTTTATTTATTTGACAGAAAGAAAGGCAGCTAGAGAAGGAACACAGGCAGGGGGAGTGAGAGAGGGAGAAGCAGGCTTCCCACCCAGCAGGGAGCCTGATGCGGGGCTGAATCCTGGGACTCCGGGATCATGACCTGAGCTGAAGGCAGACACTTAACAACTGAGCCACCCAGGCACCCCGGTGTCTGACTCTTGATTTCCACTCCGGTCATGATGTCAGGATGGTGGGATTGAGCCCTGTGTGGGGCTGCGCACTTGGCGCAGAGTCTGCTTGGGATTCTCAATCTCTCTCTATCCCTCCCCCCAGTTTGCACTCTAAATAAATAAATAAAATCTTTAGATAAGAAATTAAAAAGAAAGACTTTTACTAAATGAATACGGAAATGAATCTTGTCCTAATACCCCACCTTCTTTAGCTTCCAGCTTTAGAGGTTAGAAGGATCAAACAGGAGAAGGAAAAGTCTCCTAATAGTTATTATTATATCCTTATCTCCTTTGAAGAAGATATGCTTCAGGGTGTCTCCAAAATTTACCTCCTTTTGTAGTAGCTCTTGAAAGGCTCTTTAGACCCCTGAAATTGACATTTTTATGACACGAACTGCGAATTATTTTGTTTCCACTTGAACGGGGGGGGGGGGGGGCTCCTCGGCCAGCCTCCAGCGGGGACCAGAAGAGGGAGAAGTAAGCAATAATCACATCCGTGGGGGACAATCAGAGTCCCGGGCGTCCACCCCTCGCCTGAGCCCCCGGGAGTCAGAACAGCTGTGAGGGGTGGGCCGTGAACAGAAGCTGCTCCCCCCCCTCCAGGCCCCCGACGCGGGGCAGGGGTGGGACCCCGTATCCAGCTCTCCCTTCCACTTCTGGGGTCTGCGAGCGCTGCGCGGCGGCCTCCCTGCTCGGAGGGGAAAGAGGAGCCCGGCCAGCTCGGCCTGGCTGAAATGTGTGTGGTTGCGAGTCTAGCCCTGGGTGTAATTAGAAGCAGATCTTGAGAGGGAGCGAAGGGCTTTTTTAAACACCACCCGCTGCAGTCCTTCCTTAATCTCGGTTCTGGGGAGGTAGCCCCTGCCGCCTCGCTCTCGCGGTCCCGGGGAGGGTCGCGGCGGCCGCAGGGCCAGCGTGTTGCCCTCCCGGCCCTTTCTGGTTTTAAGAGCAGCCTTCGTGTAAAGTAGCTAATCTGGGGCGCCTGGGTGGCCCCATCGGTTGAGTGTCTGCCTGCGGCTCAGGTCAGGATCTCAGGGGCCTGGGACGGAGCCCTGTGTGGGGCTCCCTGCTCAGCAGGGAGTTTGCTTCTCCCCTCTCTTCCTCTGCTCCTCCCCTCTGCCTGTGCTCTCTCTCCCTCAAATAAAGAAATAAATAAAATCTTAAAAAAATAAATCCTTAAAGGAAAAAAAAAAAAAAAAGCTAATCTGCCCTGGGTTAAGGGCATTCAGATCCAGGGAGGTTAAAGAAATCCCTGGAGGGCACAGGGGCAACAGTCACCTTGACCTCAGTGCACAGCCCCCTCTTAGGAGCCCACCGTCCCAGAGCCAGACTAGAAGAAAATACAGAGCCCTTCCCCCTACCGTGCGGCCGCCCCGCAGAGCCCTGCATGCCGCCCCCAACTCATCTCCTACCATTCTCCCAGGCTCCGGGGGCTCCCCTGCTCGGGTGTTAGCCTACAGCAAGCATTACTGCCCGACATTCCATTCTGCATCTATGCACCTGTTCGTTGTCAGTCTTCCCCTTAGAATATAAACTCCTTGGAGGCTGTTCATTTCTCCATTGCTAGCGCCCAATCCCTGTCACGTGGGATGCGGCCTAGCTCCCCATGGCCGCTGTAGCGAAGTTGATGGGTTAAAACGAAGGCAATGGTTCTGTTACATTTCCGGAGGCCGGAAGTCCGCAGTTTTACTGAGCCAGAATCCAGGTGTTGGCAGGGCCACACTCCCCCCGGGGGCTCTAGCGGAGAATCAGCTCTATGGCCTTTGTGGACCTTCGTGGCTGCTCGCATGCTGTGGCTTGTGGTCGTTTCATTCCAATCTTCAGATCGCTTTGTCAGTTCTCACATGACCTTCTCCGCTCTGTGTGGGCATCAGATCTCCTTCTGGCTCTCTCTTAGAAGGATCCCGGTGATGGCATTTAAGGCCGGCCAGATACTCCAACCGAATCTCCGTGCAAATTAGGAAACGGAAGTCTTAGGAGATGAAGTCAGTGCCCCTGGTCCAACAGCCCGTGGTTGTGGATGGAGGGTTTGAACCCAACGGTGGGACTGCAGGGCCCTTCCGCCCGTACAGGAGTCTGGTGGGCGCTTACACTTCTGGGGCCCATGCTTATAGATGAGCCCAAGGAACTCATCTTCGCTAAATCCCATGCTAGCCGCTACAGGGACACGAAGAAATCAAGGTTGGATCCCTGTCCTCCAGAATATATCCATTTATTTAGGAAGAGAAGGCATAACGTCAGACCATGGTTACTCTGATGCGGGGCCGTGCCTTAAAGAGCATGAAGGGGCTTCTGGAAGCTCGTGATGTCATTTCTTAATCTAGTGCTAGTTGCAGTAGCGTTTGAAAGAGTCTGTGAAAATTCATCACTATACACTTGTGATTTATGTTTTTTTTCTTTGTATATTCTATTTTGGAAAAGGCATAAAGAAGGCATAAAATCCGGACTCTGGCTAATTAATTTAGGGGCTGCAAGAGAGGCCATAAGGCAGTCTCTCCTACAATGCTGGATGTCTGGACACTTCCTTAGCCTTCAGACTAACTGCCTGATTAATTAAGGGCTATAAGATAAGAGGATGAGGGATGGAGATTTTTCCAGACCTTTTTTTTTTTTAAAAAGATTTTATTTATTTGACAGAGAGAAACAGAGCTAGAGAGGGAACACAAGCAGGGGGAGTGAGAGAGGGAGAAGCAGGCCTCCCGCCGAGCAGGGAACCCGATGCGGGACTCGATCCCAGGTCTCCGGGATCATGACCTGAGCCGAAGGCAGTTGCTTAACCAACTGAGCCACCCAGGCGCCCGCAGACCTTTTCTATAAAAATTCCCAAGGTGAGCCCAACTCAAACTCAGTTTGGCTATAAAGCATCTAAAGTAACATTCTAAACTGTTGGCAATAAGGATTAACATCCCCTTACAAACACACACACAAACAAAATCTATTATCTTGTAAATTTAGAAAATCGAGCTAAACAAATTCCAATTCCTTTTCTATTGCAGGACTTGTCAGAGCCCTTAATATATTAATGTAAACTATAAGCCTTCAAGAGACATTTTTTTGCATTTTTTCCCAAACTTATTTTCCCCTGCATTTTTTTCCCTCAAGCTTATTTTACTTTGGAGTACTTTGTTTCCTGAACATTTTTAGTGTTAATATTCTAAAGAACAAATTTGAGGAAGTGCTATTGTAGAATACTAATGTACAGATCTATTTCACCCAAAGATCATGGAGACTGAAAGACATCTTTCAAAGCGTTCCTTAAGGGCTTTCAAGGTTATGCTCACTATCTCTCAACAAGCCAGGAGAGTTAGTTCAAAAGAGCAAATAAAATATCCCATAACCTAAATGTCTGGATAAATGATGAGGGACAGAGGACGGCTGAGAAACAGAAGAGGGTTAGAATGCAAAGAAAAAAAATAACAATGACTTGAGCTCCAGATCATCCCGGAAAGTAACACATTAAGGCACTTCTAATTCCGGGGCGCCTGGGGGACTCAGTTAGTTGAGCGACTGCCTTCGGCTCAGGTCATGATCCTGGAGACCCGGGATCGAGCCCCACGTCAGGCTCCCTGCTCAGCGGGAAGCCTGCTTCTCCCTCTCTCACTCCCCCTGCTTGTGTTCCCCCTCTGGCTGTGTTTCTCTCTGTCAAATAAGTAAATAAATAATCTAAAAAAAAAAAAAAAAAAAGAAAAGAAAAGGAAAAGAAGACACTTTTAATTGCAATGAATTGCAACCACCAGAGCAGAGCAAAGCGATTCTTTCCTATGAAGATACAAGGTTTTCTCTGGAAACCAGGGAGTGGAAGACTCTGGACCTCAAGAACACATTGGAATCGGATGTGATCAAAGGTCCCTCTCTGTCGGGGCTCTTCAGTGCCCCCCTTCGCTCTTACCTCTCCAGGGACACCTACGTGTTTGCTTCTTGGTTGACAGGATGGAAAATATGGTGACCAACAGTTCCAGGCTTTGCTTGTCACTCTCTGGTCACCTGAAGAGCGGCTCAATGGACTCAATCTCAAATTCCTGCCGAGGGATCTGGCCCCGGCTGCTAGCCACTGCTGAGAACACTGGGAGCCCACCGGCACCCCGTGACAGGAGGGGTACACACAGACACCTGCGTGCAAGGGGGGGCCCAGCCCGGGAGACCGTCCACACATAGCCATTCACAGCCGAGGATTTGCTGTGTGCGCCCTTGCTTTCCTAAAGCACTTTCTCACCTTCTATGCAAATAAAGAAATATAATTTTTGTGGTAACTCAGGAATTCTCAATCCTTCAGAACCGTGATCCAGAACACCAGGTCCCCTCTGCCTACCTGTACATGTGCCGTACGGAGGGGACACTGTAGGCTGTCTTAGCTACATGTGAGAACCATTTTACCCAAGTAACAGGAGAGCAGCTTGCATTTAAAAAATATATATATATGATTTGTTTCTTTTCCTTAAAATTTGAGTCCGTGAAGGGAAATTTGGTTAATTAACAATATTTGTTTTTGGAAACTGGTTATTTGAAGCTTCACCAGGCAGGATTTCAGTTGTTTTCAGCTATTACATCCTCCGTGTTTAATGCCATCATTCTGAAAATGGATTGACTTCAGAAGTATTTTTCTCTTGCTGTGGAGATTTTGCACACTGGCCCAAATGGGTTTTTATTTTCCATTTTAATTTATACAGTATAAATACAATGTTGGACTTCTTTAGAGTTAACAGTTTCACTGTGCAGATGTTTCTTGAAAGCCTTTTGAATTCATAGTGTTGGTTTTAAAAACATTTTTTTTATTAGCCTGGCTGCCTGCCAGGAAAAAAAAAAATACTATTTCATTTTGCATAGAACTGTAAGATTTTCTCTTTCCCCACCCCCAGCTGGCTACATGAGTTCCAGGATTAAAAAAGCCATAGTGACATCTTGTGGTCAACCACCAGAGACACAGCAAAAAGGGGTCCTGGTAGGATGACAGATGCGATCTAGTTCATTTTCCCACAAGTATTTCTTAATTTACTTTATTTGCTTCTTATTTACTATTTGGCTCAAGTAAATCACCCTAGATTTCCAGGTTGTTTTGCTTTATGGAAAATATCAACTTTGCCCCCAAAGAAAGGATAAACACTGCTCTGGAAAGGAAGGCCACAACCCTGGCTTTTTGTCGGGACCCTTGTAAAAAGAGTTGTGCAAGCTACTCAGTAATGAGTCTGAAAAATACTCAAAATTTTTTCCTAACAAAAAGACAAAAAAATGTAAAAACAATGATTTTCAATGGGCTTTCATTTATTATTCTCAGTTTTCAGAAACTAGCTGATGGTTTCCTCACTTCACTTACTTAGTATTTAATTGAAAATATATAAACAATAACTCTCCAATCTTTATGTCCTCTCCCTAATTTGTGTCAATGGAGATAAAATCTGCTTGCCTAATTCTTGACAATCCGCAAATGCACACATCCTTTAACCCAGTACTTCACTTCAAGAATTTCTAGAATAATAGATGCTCTTATTTGCATTCGTTGCGGTGATGTTTAAATAGCAGAAGGCTGAAAACCTCAACAGAAGATTGGTTAAATTAATTATAATACAGCAGAACACTTGCACGGCTATTAAAAAAAAAAAAAAAAAGATGGGGGCACCTGGATGAGTCAGGTCATGATCTTGGGTCCTGGGACGGAGTCCCGAGTCTGGCTCCTTTCTCAACAGGGAATTTGCTTCTCCATTTCACTCTCTCTCTGTCCCTTCCCCGACTCATGATCTCTCTCTTTCTCAAATAAATAAACCTAAGAAAATTAAAATTAAAAAAAGATGAAACACTTTTTAAATTGCTTTAGATAATCTCCAAGATATATTGTTAAGGTGAAATTCAGGGTGTGTGGGATGGTCTATCATCTTTGTTACAAATCAAAAAAGGAATACACTGAATGTACATATCTACTGATGTGTGTGTATAGTCTACCACTGGAAGAAGTGCTGGCCGTCCTTAGTTAAACAGAAAGAATGACCCGAGTGTCCATCTCAGTCACAATGCTAAGACTTTCATGACGCTCAAAGCTGTGCTCTCCCCCCAAAGACCCGGGGACAGTGATAGCAGAGACGTGCGAATGGGTCCCTCTGCGAGCCCTCAGCGCTCTCTGACGTGTCCTCCAAAAGGGAGTGCTTTTCAAGACATACGGACTTTTATTTTTATCTCAATTAATTGACACCAACTTGCCAGTCTAGTCAACAACATATTTACATCAGTTTTTTAAAAGATTTAATTTATTACTTACGTGTTTGAGAGAGCATGAGAGAGAGAGCATAAGCGGGACGAGGGAGCAGAAGGAGGGGCTGACTCCCCGCTGAGCAAGGAGCCCGATGCAGGGCTCAATCCTGGGACTCAGGGATCATGACCTAAGCCCCGGGCAGATGTTTCACTGACCGAGCCATCCAGATGCCCCTATTTGCATTAGTTTTAAGCTGAAAAGAATTACTTCTTTTTCCCCCAGGAAGATGCGCCCTGTGGAGCGGAGGTCCCGAACACTCAGGTACTTGAGCCTCCTCGCAGCTGTGGTAACAGCAGACAATCACTCAAGATGCACCCTGACATAAATTGTTCTTTCATTTATTTGTTATAATGATTTTTTTATTCAAGTATAACTGACACATGACATTGTGCTAGTTGCACGGGTACAACATAGTGATTTGACACTTGCATGCGTCGTGAGAGTCACCACCCGTTACCATGTGTTGTCAGACAAACTGAATAGACCATGACTGCTTGGCTTCCCAATGCTGTGCCTCACTTCCCCCTGACTTACTTATTTCCTACCTGGAAGCCTGTACCTCCTGATCTCTTTCATCCCTTTTGTCCTCCCTCCCAACTCTCCTCCCCTCTGGAAACGACCATGTATGAATCTAGGTTGTTTTCTCTTTGGTCTTTTTTTAGATTCCACGTATAAGTGAAATCATGTGGTATGTCTTTCTCCATCTGACTTATTTCACTTAGCGCAATAATGTCAAGTTGCATTCATGTTGTGGCAAATAGCAATATTTCATTATTTCTTATGACTGAGCAATATTCCACTGCAGTAATATTCCGTATATATGTACACACACATCTTCCTTATCTGTTCATCCACCAATAGACAATCAGGTGGTTTTCATATCTTGGCTATTGTATATAATGCTGCAACGAACATAGGAGTGTATGTATCCTTTCCAACTCATTTTTTTTTATTTTCTCCTAAGACCAGATACCCAGGTACTACTTGGGACAGAAATCCAGACGTATAATTGCTGGATCATCTGATCATTCTAGTTTTAATTTTTTGAGGAACCACCAGACTATTTTTCACAGTGGCTGCACCAATTTACAGTCCTGCTGACAATGTATGAGGGTTCCCTTTCTGCCACATCCTAGCCAATACGTGTTATTTCCTGTCTTTTTGATGTTAGTCATTCTGACGGGTGTGAAGTGATGTCTCATTATGCTTTTTATTTACATTTCCCTATGGATTAATGATGTTGAACATCTTTTCATGGATCTTGACCTTCTATGTTTTCCTTGGAAAAAGTCTATATAGATTCTCTGACCATTTTTCAATCAGATTTTTTTTGTTATTGAGTTAATGAGCTTTTTATATACTCTGGACCTTAGCCTCTTATTGGATATATGATTTGCAGTTATCATCTCCCATTCATAAGGTCGCCATTTTGTTTTGTTAATGGTTTCCTTCACTGGACAGAAGCTTTTTAGTCTGATGTAGTCCCATTTGTTTATTTTTGCTTCTGTTGCTCTTGCTTTTGGAGTGGCATCCAAAAAAAATCAGTAAGACCAATGTCAAAGAGCTTACCATCCATATTTTCTTCTAAGCATTTTACGGTTTCAGGTATTAGGTTCAGGCTTTAATCTATTTTGGGTAAGTTTTCGTGTATTACATGAGATTGTGGTTATTTTCATTCTTTTTCAGTTATCTGTCCAGTTTTCCCACCACTATTATCAAAGAGATTGTTCTTTCCTCGTTGTATATTCTTTCTTCCTTTGTTATAAATTGACAATATATGCTGGGTTTATTTCTGGTCTGTTTATTCGGTTCTACTGATCTATGTGACTCCTTTTTTAAGAAATATCATACTGTTTTGATTATTAGATATTGTAGTATAGTTTGAAATCAAGGAATGTGAATCCTCTGGCTTTGTTCTTCTTTCTTAGTATTTTTTTGGCTATTTGGGGTCTCTTGAGATTCTACACAAATTTTAGATTTGTTCTAGCTCTGTGAAAAGTGCCACTAGAATTTTGATAGGCATTGCATTGAATCTGCCGATAGCCCTGGGTAGTGTGAACATTCAAAAAGTTAATTATTGGGAGCGCCTGGGTGGCTCAGTTGGTTAAGCGACTGCCTTCGGCTCAGGTCATGATCCCGGAGTCCCGGGATCGAGCCCCACATCGGGCTCCCTGCTCGGTGGGAAGCCTGCTTCTCCCTCTCTCAGTCCCCCTGCTTGTGTTCCCTCTCTGGCTGTGTCTCTCTGTCAAATAAATAAAATCTTTAAAAAAAAATAATAAAGTTTGGGGGCGCCTGGGTGGCTCAGTGGGTTAAAGCTCAAGTCATGGTCTCAGGGTCCTGGGATCGAGGCCCGTATTGGGCTCTCTGCTCAGCAGGGAGCCTGCTTCTTCCTCTCTCTCTGCCTGCCTCTCTGCCTACTTGTGATCTCTCTCTGTCAAATAAATAAATAAAATCTTTTAAAAAATAAAAATAAAAAAAATAAAAAGTTAATTGTTGGAACACCTGGGCGGCTCAGTCAGTGAAGCGTCTGCCTTCGGGGCTCAGGCCATGGCCCCAGCTCCCTGGGATGAGTCCCACATTGGACTCCCTGCTGAGCAGGAACCTGCTTCTCCCTCTGCCTGCCTCATTCCTGCTTGTGTGCAGCGCTTGCTCTCTCTCTGACACATAAATCAATCTTTGGAAAAAAAAATTTTACATGAAAAGAATAAATTGTCCCAATAACACAGAATATCTTTCCACTTATTTGTATCTCCTTCCATTTCTTTTATAAATGTCTTATAGTTTTATACCCCTTGGTTAAATTTATTACTAGGTATTTTATTCTTTTTGATGCAACTATAAATAGGATTTTTGAAAATTTCTCTTGCCAGTAGTTTGTTATTTGTGTTAGAAACAGAACAGATTTTTGTATATTAATTTTGTGCCCGAAAACTTTACTGGATTCATTTATTAGCTCTTAAGAGTTTTTTGGGAAAGTCTTTAAGGTTTTAGTGTCATGTCATTTGCAAATAGTGAGTTTTACTCCTTCCTTTCCAATTTGGATGCTTTTTATTTCTTTAACTTGCCTAATCACTGTGGCTGGGACTTCTAATGCTATTTTGAATGAAAGTAGCAAGAGTAGCAACCCTTGGCACGCTCCTGTTCTTAGAAGAAAAGATCCCGGTTTTTTACCCCTGAGAATATTAGCTGTGAGGCTTGTCATAGCCTTTGGTACGTCTAGTACTTTTCCTCGATACCCACTTTGTTGAGAGTTTTTGTCATAAATGACTGCTGAATTTTGTCAAGTGATTTTTTCTGCATGTATTGAGGTGATCATATGGTGTTTATCTTCCATTCTGCTAATATGGTATATCTCAGTGATTGATTCGCAAATGTTGAATCATCCTTGCATTCCTGAAATAAATCCTGCTTGATCAGGCGGATGATCCCTTTAATGTATTACTGACTTCCGTTTGCCAGCTTTTTGGTTAAGGATTTTTGTAGCTATAGTCATCAGGGATATTGCCTTATAATTTTCTTTTTTCCTTCCTCTTTCTCCCTTCCTTCCTTCCTCCCTCCCCCCTTCCCTTCCTCCCTCTCTCCTTCCCTCCCTCCTTCCCTATCTTCCTTCCTTCCTCCCTTCCTTCGTGTGTAGTATCTTGGTAGGGCTTTGGTATCAAGGTAAAGCTGTGTCATAAAACGAGTTTGGAAGGGTTCCCTCCTCTGCAATGTTTTGGAAGAGTTTGAGAAGGATGTATTAAATTCTCTTTGACTATTTGGTACCATTCACCTTGAGATGGTACTCACATCTTTAACTACCCACCTTTTTATGCTTGATATTTCCTCCTGAATTCCAAATAACAAAAATAACAGATTTGTGGCACACCAGGCACTTAGATTAAATGCTCACAGCAATTCTAGGATGTAAAGATAATTACTATCCTTATTTTTAAAATGAGGAGGAAGAGGCTTAGAGTGGTTAATGTTGTCTAGCATTACACAAGCTAGAAAGTAGACAAAGGCTGAAATTCTACCAGACTGGTCATTACTCCTTTCCCTGTATCTAACAACTGCCAATTCTGTCTACACAGTTCTCAATACCCACTTAGGACTCTGTCTTCATTTGGTTCTCTTTCTGGTCTTTTTCATATGAAACTTTATTCCTTTGGCTACAGTGTCCACAAATTCTAGTGGTTATCAAGCCTAACTGCATATTGGACTCTTGGGAAGATTTTAAAACAACCCTATGAGCATAATCCACACCGCAGATGCTGGGCTTTAACTGGTCTAGCATGGAGTCCAGGAATCAGAATTTCAAACCCTTACCTCTACTCCAAATGTTTCACTCAGCTTTGTATCCCTGCTGACTAAGAAGGCATTCCCGACATGTTAAATGAATGGATGGATGGATGGACGGATCAAAGATGAACAAATGAGCAAACTTTAGGGGGAAACTGGCCAAATTATTTCTGAGAACAAGACGAGAGCAGTGTTGAGAGACCTGGGCTCGGCGGACGTGCAGAATAAATGCAGGGTCATTTTGATGTCCTGGGGGAGGCTGGAGAAGGAAGCTGCATCCCGTAGCCCAGTCCCGAGCCCCCGGGATGGGGAGCTAGAAAGACAGCCCTTGGTCACATGACGGTTCGTAATACAGAGCAGGGCTGCCTCTATGACTGAGGTAAGTCGCGCTGAAATGGAGACTCAGCTAATGCCCTATGTCTTAATTTCTCCAAAAGATGGAAGCCTCCCAGCCTTTGCCCAGACCATTGATTGGCCCACGTTTGAGGCAGCTTACAGGGCCTTCCTCGCTAAAGCACCCCTGCTGTCTTGGCAGGTAACAGGTAGGCAATTTCAGTGGTAGAATTATTTTTATTTGCAAAGATATGACCTGAATGTCCCTGATCAAGTGAAAAGGCAGTGCATGTGAGCTTTTCAGACACGTGGAAACACTGGGTCACGAGCTCCAGAGAGGAGTTCGATACGCAGACCTGTGTGTACAGCTCCGAGGTCACTCCTGCTTGCTCCTCCAGGGAAGATTTGCCGATCATCCAAAAACCTTTTGCAGAACACCCACATCCACTCTGTCATTTAATTTATTAGAAGGGATTGGTCATAGTCTATAAAATGATAGGGAACCCGCCTTGCCTGGGAAAGGGACCCCAGAGCTACCCTTGAATACACAATCGATTCTCACTGCTTGGCAAAGGGGACCTGTGAAATAGATTTTCCTATGAGGCAGAGGGTAAGTATGTGGTGGCAAAGACTGACCCCCTATTCTCCTTTTCCTCTCTGATGCACAGCTAGCCCTCACTTCCTGGTTGTTCTTGTAGTTAGGCCTGACCACATGACTACGTTTTAGCCAATAGGACGTGAAAAGTGAGGTGTGCCACGTGTAGACCTGGCCATGCCCATTTCCCCATGTTTGTAATCTGCCTTCCGGATGGAGGGAATGGAGACGCCCCCAACGGCTTTCTGGAAACCACGAGTTGAAGATACAAGAGCATTGCGAACCTGGATCCCTGAAGGTTGATCTTCAGGAAGGACACTCTGTCATAACCTCTCATTACCCAGTGCTACTATCAGAGCAAGAAATAAACTTCTAGAGGCGCCTGGGTGGCCCAGTCATTAAGCGTCTGCCTTCGGATCAGGTCATGATCCTGGAGACCGGGGATTGAGCCCCACATCGGGCTCCCTGCTCGGCGGGAGGCCTGCTTCTCCCTCTCTCAGTCCCTCTGCTTGTGTTCCCTCTCTGGCTGTGTTTCTCTCTGTCAAATAAATAAATAAAATCTTAAAAAAAAAAAAAAAAAAGAACTAAACTTCTAGTGTTTGAGCCATGATGTATAATGGCCATAAGGTCTGTCTCTTGAAGCAGTTAGCCTTCCCCGCCTTGTCATCAACGCCATTCACATGTGAGGACACCAGCATCAAGAACAGGCCTTCCTCATTTGTTTTGGAAGAAGAGGTCCCCGAGAATGACCTACCTACCCAAAAGCTATTTTGCCCTCAGGAGGCCCTAGTAATTGACAAGCTCGGAATTCTTATCTGAAGCTAGGTGTGGATGTTTGCAAGAATCATCTGGCTTACCTCTGAAATACATGAGTAATTCTTCCAAATTCCTTCTCAAAACACAGGGGCATTCTATGCAAGGACCTTAGTAAACACCAGAACTGGAGGAAAAGGGTAAAATTCACATTATGCTACAGATGGGTTTCTGGAACACATGAAATTGAAATTTTTATGAAACTGATCATATGTCAAGAAGATAAAAAAAAGAATCTGTCTTTATAGATCTTTCTGCGATTCAAACCATCACAATCCGCATTCCCTCAGGACTTTCTGAATTATCACAGGCTGGTAATCCTTTTCACGAAACAGAAACTTTATTTTGCATAAGCCATCAATGATTTCAATGATAAACAAGATGCAAGCAGAGGTGGGATAGAGAAAGAAGAAAATAGAACCCTTAGATAAAAGCAAAAAATAATCCACGGTCCC
>PITA01025336.1:0-24576 GCA_004023965.1 Spilogale gracilis
TTTATTTTATTATGTTATTTGCTAATATTTTCTCCCCTTCTGTATGTTGCCTTTTAGTATTGTTGACTGTTTCCTTTGCTCTGCAGAAGTTTTTATCTTGATGAAGTCCTAGTAGTTCAGTTTTTTGTTCTGTTTCCCTTGCCTTTGGCAATGTGTCTAACAAGAAGTTGCTGCAGACGAGGTCAAAGAGTTGCTGCCTGTGCTCCTGTAGGATTTTGATGGATTCCTGCCTCACATTGAGGTCCTTCATCCATTTTGATTTTATTATTGGGTATGGTCTAAGAAAACGGTATAGTTTCATTCTTCTACTTGTGGTTGTCCAATTTCCCCAACACCATTTCTTGAAGAGACTGTTTTTTTTTTCCATTAGATTTTATTCCCTGGTGTGTCAAAGATTAGTTGACCATAGAGTTGAGGGTCTATTTCTGAGTTCTCTATTCTGTTTTATTGATATATGTGCTAGTTTTTGTGTTAGTACCATATTGCCTTGATGACTACAGCTTTGTAATATAGTTTGAGGTTCAGAATTGTGATTACATGAGCTTTGCTTTTTATTTTTCAGCATTCCTCTGGCTATTCAGGGTCTTTTCTTGTTCCATCCAAATTCTATGATTATTAGTTCCAGCTCTGTGAAAAATGTAGATGTTATTTTGTTAGCGATTGCATTGAATGTGTAGATTGCTTTGGGCATCATAGACTTTTTAATAATATTTATTCCTTCCATTCCATGAGAATAGATTTTTTTTTCATTTTTTGTGTCTTCCTCAATTTCTTTCATAAGTGTTCTATGGTTTCTAAAGTATAGATCCTTTACCTCTATGGTTAGATTTATTCCTAGATATCTTGCGATTTTGGTACAATTGCAATTGGGATCAATTTCTTAATTTTTCTTTCTTCTCTCTGGTTGCCACTGATTTCTGTGCATTGGTTTTATATCCTCCCATGTTGCTGAATTCCTGTATATGTTCTCACAATTTTGGGGTGGAGTCCTTTGTGTTTTCCACATGAGGTATAATGTCATCTGTGAAGAGTGATAGTTTGACTTCTTTGCCAAATTTGAATGTCTTTCATTTCTTTTTGTTCTCTGATTGCTGAAGCTAGGAGTTCTAGCATACTGTTAAATGCCAGTGGTGACAGTGGGTATCCTTGTCATGTTCCTGAACTTAAGGGAAAAGATCTCAGTTTTTTCTTGTTGAGAAGGATATTTGCTATAGAATTTTCATATATGACTTTTATGATATTGATGCATGTTCCCTCAATCCCTGTACTTTGACTAGTTTTAATCAAGACAGGATGTTTTATTTTTTCAAATGTTTTTTCTGCATCAATTGAGAGAATCATATGGTCTTTGCCCTTTCTTTTATTAACGTGATGTATCATATTGATTGAGTTGTGATGTTGAATCATCCTTGTAGCCCAGGAATAAATCTCACTTTGTTGTGGTGAATAATTTTTTTAATGTACTATTGGATCATATTGGCTAGTAGCTTGGTGAGAATTTTGGCATCCACATTCATCATGGATATTGGTCTGTAATTCTGTTATTTGATGGGGTCTTTGGTTTTGGGATCAAGCTAATGGTGGCCTCAAAGAAATCAAGAAAGAGTTTGGAAGTTTTCCTTCCATTTCTATTTTTTGAAATAGCTTCAGAAGAATATGTTTTGGTTCTCCTATGAATGTGTGGTACAATTCCCCTTGGAAGCCATCCCACCTTGGAGTCTTGTTTGTTGGAAAGTATTTGTTTACTGCTTCAATTTCCTTGCTGGTTATGGGTTTGTTCAGGCTCTATTTCTTCCTGTTTCAGTTTTGCTAGTTTATAAGTTTCTAGGAATGCATCCATTTCTTTGAGATTGCCTAATTTGTTGGCATATAATTGCCTATAATATGTTATTAAAATTGTATTTCCTTGGTGTTGGTCATGATGTCTCCTCTTTCTTTCATGAGTTTCAAAGAGGAGACATCATGACCAACACCAAGGAAATGAGTTTATTAATTCAGATTCTTTCTCTTTTCTTTTTGATAAGTCTGGCTAGGGGTTTATCAATCTTATTAATTCTTCCAAAGAACCAGCTTCTAGTTTTGAATATCTATTCTACTCTTCTTCTGGTTTCTATTTCTTTGATTTCTGATACAATCTTTATTATTTCTCTTCTCCTACTTAGTTTAGGTTTTATTTGCTATTCTTTCCCCAGTTTTTTTTAGATGTAAGTTTGGCTTGTATATTTGAGACTTTATAATTTTTTGAGAAAGACTTGCATTGTTAGATATTTCTTCTTAGGACCATCTTTTCTGCGTCTAAGAGGTTTTGAGCAGTTGTGTTTTCATTTTCATTTGTTTCCATGAATTTTAATTCTGGTTTAATTTCCTGGTTGACCCATTCATTCCTAATATGATGCTTTTTAAACTTCAAGTGCTTGAGTTCCTTCCAAATTTCCTCCTGTGATTTTTAGTTTCAAAACATTGTGGTCTGAAAATATGCAGGCAATAATCCCAATCCTTTGTTATCTATTAAAACTTGTTTTTGACCTCGTATGCGATATATTCTGGAAAATGTTCCATGTGTGCTTGAGAAGAATGTGTATTCTGTCACATTAGAATGAAATGCTCTGTATATATCTGTGAGGTCCATCTGGTCCAACATGTCATTCAAAGCCCTTCTTTCCTTATTGATCTTTTGTTTATATGATGTGTCCATTACTGTGAGTGGGATGTTGAAGTCCCCTACTATCAATATATTACTATCAATGTGCTTCTTTAAGTTTGTTATTAATTAGTTTATATAATTGTGTGATCCCATGTTAGGAGCATAAATATTTATAATTGTTAGATCTTCATGTTGGATAGACCCTTTAATTATATTTCCCTCTTTATCACTTAACACAGTCTTTGGTTTAAAATCTAATTTGTCTTGGGCACCTGGGTGGCTCAGAGGGTTAAGCCTCTGCCTTCAGCTCAGGTCATGATCTCAGGGTCCTGGGATCAAGGCCTGCATCTGGCTCTCTGCTCAGCAGGGAGCCTGCTTCCTCCTCTCTCTCTGCCTGCCTCTCTGCCTACTTGTGATCTCTCTCTGTCAAATAAATAAATAAATAATTTTGAAAAATATTTTAAAAAATATAATTTGTCTTATATAAGGATTGCCTCCTCAGCTTTCTTTTGATGGTCATTAACATGATAAATTGTTCTCCACCCCCTCAGTTTCAATCTGGAGGTGTCTTTAGGTCAAAATTAGGCTCTTGTAGACAGCATATGGATGTGTCTTGTTTTGTTATCCAATCTGATACCCTGTGTCTTTTGATTGGAACATTTAGCCTATACATTCACAGTAACTATTGAAAGATACTAATTTTATGTCATCATATTACCTATATTGTCCCTGGTTTTATAGATTCTCTCTGTTTATTTCTGGTCTGTGTTACTTTGGACTCTCTCCTTTCTTTCAGGATTCCTTTAGTATTTCTTGCAAGGCTCATTTAGTGACACAAATTCATTTAGTTCTCTTTGTTCTGGAAGCTCTTTATCTCTTCTTCCATTCTGAATGACACCCTTGATTGATAAAGTATTCTTGGCTGAATATTTTTCTCATTTACTACCCTGAATACATCATGCCAGCCCTTTCTGGTCTTCCAGTTCTCTCTGGATAGGTCTGCTGCCAGTCTAATATTTCTACTTTTTTAGGTTAAGGCACTCTTCTTGAGCTGCTTTCAGGATTTTTTCTTTATCTCTGATAAAACTTCACTGTTATATGTTCAGGTGTTCATCTATCTGTATGGATTTTGAGGGGGGTACTTTGAACCTCCTGGACTTGAATACCTGGTTCCTCCCCCATATTAGGGAATTAGGGAAGTTCTCAGGTTTGATTTGCTCAAAAATGCCTTCTGTCCCTCTTTCTTTCTTCTTCCTCTTGGACCCCCAAAATTCTAATATTGTTTTCCATTATGGTATCACTGATTTCTTGAAGTATTAGTTGTTTTTCTCTTTTGCTCAGCTTCCTTCCTTTCCATCATATTGTCTTCTGTGTCACTGAATCTTTCTTCTGCCTCATTTACCATACTGTTAGGACATCCATTTTAGACTTAATCTCAGTTAAAGAATTTTTAAATTTGGCCTTTTTAGATTTTATTTCTGGACTAAGAGATTCTGTAGTATCTTTTATTCTTTTTCTTCAAATCCAGATAATAACTTTATAATCATTATCCTGGATTCCAAATTGGACATTTTACTTATATCCATACTCATTACATCTATGGCAGATGAGTATTACCTCTGGTTCTTTCCTTTTCTGTGTATCTCCCCTCATAGTCATTTTGTCCAGATGAACAAAATAACAAGATAAAAATTATCAACCACAGCTCCAATGAAATACCCACTAGACAAATCTGCAGAGTCAGAAATTAAAAAAGAAAAGAAAAAAGTGAAAAAAATATAATATCACAGGTAGACAAAAAGGAGGATCCACTTGGTCCTGGGCATGTTTTTGTCTGTTTGTCAGAAGACACTAAAATCCCCAAAGTGTAAAATTGTATATGTATATAATTAAATCTAATGAAAGAAGCCCCAAATGAAGGTTATATCTGTAAAATGCTAATGTAAACATGAAAATTTTAAAAAAGTCTTAAAATCAAAGAGTTGATAAAATAAGAAAC
Organism: Spilogale gracilis; assembly: GCA_004023965.1. Taxonomy (NCBI): domain Eukaryota; kingdom Metazoa; phylum Chordata; class Mammalia; order Carnivora; family Mephitidae; genus Spilogale; species Spilogale gracilis. The sequence continues at coordinate 4,644 of PITA01025336.1, forward strand.
CAGTTGAAAAAGAAAAAAAGGAAAAAAAATAATTTGAATGAGTAAAGACTCTTAAGAAAAAGCTCAAATTCTATATACTATTTCCCCAGCACAAGAGATGAGTGATCCATAAACTTGGTATTCAATCAGAATTCCCGCTGGTATTCTGGGGGAGGGGTCTGTTGCACTGATTCTGTCTTTGTCTGGGTAGAGTTGCACCACCCCTTGCCAGGGGGCCAGGCTCAGTATATGACGCTTCAGGTCCCTTTATGTGGTTTTTCTTCCCTGAAGTCTTTTCATGCCACTTTAGAGGATGAAAAAAAAGGGGGGTGGTAAAAATGGCAGCAACGTGATTTCCAGGCCTGGAGTTCAATGATCACTGCCCACACTCTTTAGTGGGAAAGGCAATCAGTTTCTTTTCTGTATGCCAAACTTGAGACTCCTACATTGTACACCCACACCAATCCTCCCTGGTGGAGGTGAGTTTCACTGTATCCCAGGCTTGCTGGGTTCCTGCTCTGGGAGAAATTTCCTGATTGTATGTATACCTGCACTGCTTCTCCCAGAGGAAGAAGCAGGATCTCCCAGTGGTTCTTGCTTGCTGGGACCCTGTTCAGATATTGGTTGCCTTCCTGATCCTAGGGCAGTTCATGGTTTATAGCAACATCTAGCTGAAAGGTCACTCCAGGGCTCACTAATTGTAGCTGGCTACCCCGACTCCAAGGCTTAGGAACTCTGTCACACTCAGGCACTCCCATTCTTTCTGTGACCCTGGGGATCATGAGACCACACTGTGCTACCTAGGTTTCTGCCTTGCTTTGCCACCTTTGCACCTTTCAGGCAATGATGTCCCTCACAGGAGCAGACTTATAAGCGTTCTGATTTTCACGCCACTGCTATGTCGCTTTCCAGTAGCTGGCTTATGGAGGCTCCTTTCCCTCTCAGTTTATCTTCCCACACCTCCTACCTTGCAAAAAGTGGTCACTTTTCTATTTGTAGAATTGTAAGAATTCTTTTCTTAGATTTCATGTCAAATTCACAGGTTTTCAGAATGATTTAATAGATAACTAGCTAAATTCAAGGGACCATATGAAACACAGGTCCCCTAGTCTTCCACCATCTTCTCTCTAGAAAAACTAAATGCTATTATCAACTTAAAAAAATAATTACATGGGGTCCTGGCTGGCTCAGTCGGTACAGCATGTGACACTTGATCCTGTGATCTTTAGTTCATGCCCTACACAGGGGCTTGAGTTATATTTAAAATAAAGAATTGGCAAAGCCAAAAGAGAAGTGAAGATGGAATATATTGCCATTACTAGTTCCATATGGATATGTCACCTGTGAACTGAGCTACATTCTGATGCTGTATATTAAAAACATCCACCTTCTATAATCTATGAAATTTTGTATTATCCTAGAATACAAAATTTTCTAATATCCTTAGACCAGGGAAAGAAAGTATAAACTTTATGGTCACATTGAAACTAAAAGGAAGATAAGAAAGTGTTAAATTCTGATGTTAGCTGACCAGAATGATTACTTCTGCCTGTCTAGTTAATACATTTGATTTTTCTGTTTATTTTTGATTTGTGTTTTCTCTAAGACATTTTCCTCTAATTAAATATTCATTATTTATATAGTGTCCATATAATGGTATCCAATGTGTTTTATACATGTATATCTCCTATTCCTTTAGGCACTGTAAACATTTATAGGATAATGATGTTCAATCGGATGTTTCAGTATCATGATCACTGTCACCCTGCAGAATAATCTCTTTCCCAAGGATGGCCCCCCCTTGCGCTCCACACTTCCATTCTGTTGACATCTTTCTATAAAGCAATGAAGGAATTCTAGATGGAATATAAAGGGGGAATAAGTGTGCACACACACACACACACACACACACACACACACAAGCACATGGATTAAAACGGACACTTCTTACCAACTCATGTTTTCTTTTTTTCCTCGAGAATATAAGATCAACAAAATTTTCAGTGTTTCAAAAACCTATAAGAAGGGGCACCTGGGTGGCTCAGTTGGCTAAGTGTCCAACTCTTGGTTTCAGTTCAGGTCATGACCTCAGGTTTGTGAGATTGAGCCTGAGTTGTACTCCATGCTCAGTGTAGAGTCTGCTTGAGGTTTTCTCTTTCTTCCTTTGTCACTCTCCACCTTACTCCCCCCTCTATAAAATAAATTAATAAAATCTTAAAAAAAGCTAGTAAGTAAAAGCACACCTTTACATTTTATAGTATCAACAAAATACTTACTTTCAAGCTCTTGTTATTAGTTCTGCCCCTCCCCACTGTTTTCTTACTCTCAAATAAATAAAAAAGCCCTTAAAAATAGGCAGAAGACATGAATAGGTATTTTTCCAAATAAGACATCCAGATGGTCGACTGACACATGAAAAGATGCTTAACATAACTCATCATAAGGGAAATATAAATCAAAACCACAATGAGATATTACCTGACACCTGTCAGATTGGCCAAAATCAACACAAGAAACAATAGGTGCCAGTGAGTGTATAAGACTCTTTCTCCTTCTCCCTCTGCCCCTACTTGCCCTTTCCACAGGCACATTATGAATATTACTTAATATTCACTTTTAAAAAATGTGATTACTAAGTGTGGTGGTTATTGGAATAATGACACATTTTTCACTTTCCATATAAATTTTTGTTGTTGAAAATTTTAATTTTATTATTTGTTTTTGGTGTTTCAAAAGGAGAACTCCAATAGTTTCTGATATTTTATGACAGGGTTACCTGTTCAAGAGATGTAAGAGTATTTCAATGTATATAATCATAGCAAGATTATTATTCATGTTAACACTTTCCTTCTGTAAACAAGATAATTTTATAATTAAGTACAGTGTTTAAGAGCTTTATTTGTAAGGTGTTGAGATACAGTGAACTTAATTGGTGTTCTAAGAGGCTTTACAATTATTTATTCATCAGATACAAGCATATTTATGTATTATGAAAACATATACATTTAATAAACTGCTCCTTTTTGTAAAATGTTCTAGACACAGTGATTAACATATCATTTAATAGAATTATTAGTATTTTAAAATGAAAATTCAGGGGTGCCTGGGTGGCTCAGTCATCGGGCATTTGCCCTCATCTCAGGGCATGATCCTGGAGTCCCAGGATTGAGCCTGAACTGGGTTCCCTGCTTGGCAGGAAGCCTGCTTTTCCCTCTCTCACTCCACCTGCTTGTGTTCCTTCTCTAGCTATGTTTCTCTTCGTCAAATAAATAAAATCTTTAAAAGAAAATAAAATGAAAATTCAGTTGAATGGAAGAATACAGAATAAATTATACTAATTTTTTTTCCTTTAGGTATTCAGTTAACTCTAGCAGATATAAAAGGATTTTTTACAGAATTAAAAAAATCATTTTAAAATCAAAAATAAACAAAGTTAACTTATGAGATATTATCTTGATGGTTATAATTATAACAATAATTATGAAAAAGTAAACAAACATCTGAATCATATAGATAAATCTCCTTCCCTCCAAATGATTATACCTATAGCAAAACATACTGAGATTACATCATAAAAATCTTCAGGTTACTCTTGCTTTTCACTGAGCAAATATATATTGTGTTTAAGAAGTGTTACTCTTAAAAAAAAAAGTGTTACTCTTTATGGCAATGCTAGTTACTCTTTAAACCTAAATATTCAAATAAGAATCTTGTTGGGAGTCTTAAAAATAAGTCATTATTGTCCAGGAAAGAAATAGAATTTATAATCCAAGATTTTAGGTATACTGTGAGGTATAAATTCAGATACAGAAAGAGAACATCTTTATGACATGAATTTTAATAATGGAAATGATTAAATTTATATATATATAAATTATATATATAAATATATATACATATTATATATATACACACATATTATATATATATATATATATATATATATATACACACACACACACACACACAATTGACAGAAAAAATGCAACTAGACAATAAATAAACTTTAAAAAACTGGCTAAAGTCCAAACTGTAAAGGTGATTATATTCAATGGTGAAAAATAGGGCAATTCCCCTAAGGTCAGGGAAAACACTGGGATGTCCACTCTCACCACTGTTATTTAACACAGTCTTGGAAGTCCTAGCCACAGCAATTGGAAAACAAAAAAGAAATAAAAGGCACCTAACTTAGCAAGTAAGAGGTAAAACGTCTACTATTTGCAGATGAAATGATGCTATATATAGAAAACCCTAAAGACTCCACCAAAGAAAATACTAGAACTGATAAATGAATTCAGTAAGTTTGCAGGATACAATATCAATGTACAGAAATTTGTATTATTTTTATATACAAATAATGAACCAACAGAAAGAGAAATTAAGAAAGAAATTCCATTTATAATTATATCAAAGATAACAAATACCTAGGAATAAACTTAACCAAGGAAATGAAAGACCTGTACCCTGAAAACACTGATGAAAGATATTGAAGATGACACAAACAAGTAAAAGGTGGGGCTCTTGGGTGGCTCAATCAGTTAAATGTCTGACTCTTGGTTTTGGACAGTTCTTGATTTCATGTGTCATGGAATCCAGCCCCAAGTTGGGCTCTGCACTCATTGGGTGTCTGCTTTAAGATTCTCTCCCTCTGCCCCCCCACTCCCCCAAATGAATGAATGAATGAAAAATAAATAATAAATAAATAAATAAATAAATAAATAAATAAATAAATTTTTTTAAAGAGAAAGACATTCCATGCTTATGAATTGGAAGAACAAATATTGTTAAAATTTCTTTATTTCCCCCCCAAATCTACACAGTTAATGCAATCATTATAAAAATATCAACAATATTTCCCACAGAACTAGAACAAATAATCTGAAATTTTGTACGGAACCACAGAAGATCCTGAATAACGACAACCATCTTGAAAAAGTAAACCTGGGACATAAGCATCCATTTTTAATAAAATGTCTGGGATAGGGATGCCTGGTTGGCTCAGCTGGTTAAACATTTGCCTTCAGTTCAGGTCATGATCCAGGGTCCTGGGATCAAGCCCTTGGTTAGGCTCCCTACTCAGCGGGATCCTGTTTGTCCCTCTCCCTTTGCTGTTTCCTTGCTTGTGTTATTTCTCTCTGTGTGTCAAATAAATATATAAAATCTTTTAAAAAAAAGCTAAATCAAAGCCAAGCTGAAGATATTACAATTACAGATTTTAAGTTATACTACAAAGTTGTCACCAGCACAGTACATCACTGAAGCAGTGAAAGGCACATAGTTCAATGGTCAGAATAGAGAGCCCAGAAATAAACCCATTTCTTTATGAAAATTTATTTATTCATAAATAAGTAAATGACTGAGATGAACAGGGAGCCTGAAGTGGGGCTTGATCCCATGATGCTAGGATCACAACCTGAACCAAAAGTAGATGTTTAACAGACTGAACCACCCAGATGCCCTGAAATAAACAGATCTTTATATGGTCAATTAATTTTTGATGGAGAAAAGAATATGCAGTGGGGAAAAGACAGCCTCTTCAACAAATGATGCTAGGAAAACTGGATGACTACATGCAAAATAATGAAACTGGACCAGTTCCTTACACCAACACACAAAAACAACTCAGAATAGAATAAGTACCTCAGTGTGAGGCCCCGAACTACAAAAATCTTAAAAGAGAGCAGAAGCAATAATTTTTCTAACATTGGACAGAACAACATTTTTTTCTAGATATGTCTCTTGAGGCAAGGGGAACAAAAGCAAAAATAAACTGTTGAGACTATATCAAAATAAATAGCTTCTGCACAGGAAAAGAAACAATCAACAGAACTAAAAGGCAACATCTGGAATGGGAGAATATATTTGAAAAGGGCATTTCTGATAAAGGGTTAGTATATAAATTATATAAAGAACTTATTAAACTTAACACCCCCAAAATAAAGCATCCATTTAAAAAATAAGCATAAGACATGAACAGACATAACTCCAAAGAAGACATCCACATGGCCAACAGACACATGAAAAGATGCTCACCATCACTCATCAACAGGGAAATACAAATCAAAACTGTATGAGCTATCACCCTACACCTGTCAGAAATTTTGAAATCAACAGGACAAGAAACAACAAATGTTGGTGAGAATGTGGAAAAATAGGAAGCCTTGTACACTTTTGGAAGAATGAAACTGCACCATTTTCTTACACCACACACAAAAACAGACCTAAAAATTGATGAAATACCTCAATGTGAGACAGGAATCCATCAAAATCCTTGAGGAGAATACAGGCAGCAACCTCTTTGACCTCAGTTACAGCAACTTCTTCCTAGAAACCACCCAAGGCAAGGGAAGCTAGGAAAAAAATAAACTATTTAGACTTCATCAAGATCAAAAGCTTTTACACAGCAAAGGAAACAGTCAAAAAAAAACCCTGAAAGGTAACAGACAGAATGGAAAAACATAGTTGAAAATGAAATATCAGATAAGGAGGCACCTGGGTGGCTCAGTTGGTTAAGCGACTGCCTTTGGCTCAGGTCATGATCCCGGAGACCCAGAATCAAGCCCCACATCAGGCTCCCTGCTCGGCGGGAAGCCTGCTTCTCCCTCTCTCACTCCCCCTGCTTGTGTTCCCTCTCTAGCTGTGTTTCTTGCTGTAAAATAAATAAAATCTTAAAAAAAAGAAAGATGAGATAAGGGGCTAGTATTCAAAATCTAAAAAGAACTTATGTTGGGAGGGCTGGGGAGAAAGGGGAGCCCTCCTACACTGTTGGTGGAATGCAAGCTGGTGCAGCCACTCTAGAAAACAGAATAGAGATTCTTTAAAAAGTTGAAAATAAAGATACCCTACAACCAAGCAATTGTGGTACTGGGTATTTATCCTAAAGACACAAATGTTGGGATCTGAACGGGCACATACACCTGAGTGTTTATAGCAGCAATGTCCACAATAGCCAAACTATGGAAAGAACCTAGTTGTCCATCAGCAGATGAATAGATAAAGATGTGTGTGTGTCACACACACACACACACACACACACACACACACACACACACACAATGGAATACTATGCAACCAACAAAAAGAATGAAATCCTGCACTTTGCAATGATATGGATAGAACTGGAGGGTATTATGCTGAGTGAAAAAGTCAATCAGAGAAAGATAATTATCAGGGGGGTCATGAGAGGTAGGAAGGGAAAAAATGAAAATATACCCTAAACATAGTGCATGGCTTTGTTCTAGTCTCCAGCCTCATCACATTATTTCCTCTTTTTTTTTTTATCTTTCTTCTTATTTCAACCAACTTCTTATTTTATCAATTCCTTTTTTAGAATTTTTTTCAATTTTCAACTTTACAGTCATACTTCATCTCTTCATCGTGTATACCCTTATTTTTATACATATATATAATATATAAGGTTTTTTTTTCTTTAAAATTTGGGGAGGCAGCTTCTAACAGACCAAAATACGCCCAAAACCAAGTGTATGGCTCTGTTCTATTCACCAGTCGAGAGAGAGAGAGATAGAGATTTTTTCCTTTCTTTTTTTTTCTTCTTAAAGGAAACTGTATCCCAAAATTTTAAAGAAAGGAAAATCTGTATGCATACAAAAAATAAGCTTAAATATAATGAAGGGATAGAATATGACTATAATAATGAAAATTAAAGATTTTTTAAAAAGGTATTGATAAAATAGTTTAAAAGTGTTAAAATAGGAAAGAAAAAATATTTTTAAAAAGAATAAGAAAAAATAAAATTAAAAATATTTAACTTTGAAAGACTAAAATATCATGGGAAAAAAGCTATTAATTCTATGTGGTGCATTCCCCTAACACTGGAGTTCCGCAGTTCTCATTGATTGGTGAACTTTGTCTTGGCTGGATGTTCTCACTGATCTTCTGGGGGAGGGGCCTGTTGTATTGATTCTCAAATGTCTTTGCCTGAGGTGGAATTGTATTGCCCTTCCCAGGGGTCTGGCTAGGTAATCTGCCCAAGTTCACTCTCAGCAGCTTTTGTTCCCTAAACACTTTACGTACAGGTTTGAAGGACAGGAATGTAGATTTTGGCTTCCCCGTCTTCAGTCCAGAGGAGGCAAGAGGTCAGGGCCCCACTCCTCGATGTGCCCTCAGAGAAAAGCAGTCAATTATGCCTCTTTCCTTGGTCTCAGGCTGCCCTCCATGCTCACCCAACCTGTACCCAAACATTTCTATCTCTGGCTTATGGCCCCGTTTGGAGTCTCCAAACCAAGCAGATTCCTGCAGCCTACTGCTGTGCTGCTTCTCCTGGTGGAGGAAGGAGGGGGTCTCCCTGGATATGCCCCTTGTGGGGTCTCTGTTTGAAAAGCAGTGGCCTGACTGCAGCTTGGATCATGGTTTAAGGTAACCCTGTTCTGAGAGCCCACTCCTTGGCTCTTTTTTTTTAATTTTTAATTTTTTCTTTTTTATAATGTTCAGCCAGGCACTGTAGAGTAGTACATCTAGTTTTTGACTTAGTGTTCAATGATTCATTAGTGGTGTATAATACCCAGTGTTCACCACAACATATGCCCTCCTCAATACACATCACCCGATTACCCTACCCCTCAATCCCCTCACCTCTGAAATCTTCAGTTTACCAGAGTTGAATCTCTCATGATTTGTCACCCTTTCTGACTTCTCCCTTCCCCTATGGTCTTCTGTGTTATTCTTTATGTTCTACATATGAGTGAAACCATATGACAATTATCTTTCTCTTCCTGACTTTTTTCACTTAGCATAACCCCTCCAGTTCCATCCATATTGATGCAAATGGTAGGTATTCATCCTTTCTGATGGTTTAGTAATATTCCATTGTATATGTGTACAATATCTTCTTTATACAATAATTTGTTAAATGGATCCATCTCCTTCCACAGTTTGACTATTGTGGACATTGCTGTTATAAATATAGGGGGCATATGGCCCTTCTTTTCACTACATCTTTAACTTTGGGATAAATACCTGGTAGTGCAATTGCTGAGTTGTAGAGTAGCTCCATTTTTAACATCTTGAGGAAACTTCATACTGTTTTCCAGAGTGGACATGCCAGCTTACATTCCCACCAACAGTGTAAGAGGGTTCCCCTTTTTCCACATTCCCTGTTTTGTTAATTTTTTCCATTGTTTCCTACTACAAATGCACCTTCTGAATTAAGTGGGTGATCTTGGTCACTTGATATGACTTTTCGGGGGAATCATTAACAGATACAAAGGCATTCTTTTTTTATATATATAAAGATTTTATTTATCTGACAGCAAGAAACACAGCTAGAGAGGGAACACAAGCAAGGGGAGTGAGAGAGGGAGAAGCAGGCTTCCCGCCGAGCAGGGAGCCTGATGTGGGGCTCGATCCTGGGTCTCCAGGATCATGACCTGAGCCAAAGGCAGTCACTTAACCAACTGAGCCACCCAGGCACCCCAACAAAGGCATTCTTTAAGATTTGATTAGTATAAGATCAAGAGCCTTACAAGTAAGAAGAGTAAAATATTTTAAGATCTCATATGGCGTTGCTACAATGAGTGCAAAGGGAAAAACAAGAAGCCTAGTTGCCCTGGAGAGATGAAGATTCAGTCTGAAATTCTTGAGTCTCAATGTGAAAAGTGCTATATTTTGTACAGTGTGGAAAAGAACAGAATGTATTGCTAAGGAGTCCTAAATGAGAGGTGACTATGGAGACATAATGAGAAGCGTGTGATGGTGCAAAGAATCCAAAATCCATGCAGGGTAATATTGAATCATTTCTATTTGCAGTGGTTCATATTCACATAAATAGGAGGAGAGTGGAGTTCTTTTCTTTTTTTATTCTTTCATTGTTATTTATTTTTTTTTGATTCTTTTAAAATTTGTTTGAATCAAGAGACAACGTGATCAGAAGAGTTTTCTCCAAAACCCTGTGACATGTTTGCTGCTGAAGCTTTAGTTAAAATTCATGCTTGATGAAGTTTTAGACTTGGGGGAATATCTTCTGATGGATGGAGTGTGTGTGTGTGTGTGTGTGTGTGTGTGTGTGTGTGTGAAAATGAATGTGGGTAAACAAATATATATATATATATATATATATATATATATATATATATATATATATATCTGTGTCTGAATAAAGAAAACAGTTATGCATTTTGAAGAGATAATATGGGGCTCAATCCCAGGACTCCGAGACTATGACCTGAGCTGAAGGCAGTCGCCCAACCAACTGAGTCATCCAGGCACTCCAAAAAAACAAAACAAACAAACAAAAAACAGTATTTCATTGCATAAAAGATTTGATATAAGACTTGAAAAAATTAAACTTTACCTTGACAGTCACATTTGAACTAAATACCATCACCTCAAATACTTTTTATTGAACATGTGTCTTTTTAAGATTTTAATAATGTTTTATAATGTTGGAGCTGATTAAGTGAGTGTTAAGTACTTAAGTTTTATTGCTCTCACTGTCTACTGAGGGAGACAAGCATAATGACTGATTGCTATGGAAGACAAGCATAACAAATGAGTGCTGTAACAAAAGCATGCACAAAGTGCTATGTAAGCAAGAGAGAAAGGAACCATAATTCAGTTTATGTACTTTAGGAATGACAAAAATGAGTCCACCATGGATAATGTTAAAATTTACATAGTATTTGACCTGGTTCTACTATGAGAAAGGAATATAGTAACTTATTCACAGTAAAAGTAAGGGACAGAGAGTTTCCCAGTCCTTTTAAATGTTCATTATAACTATTTTGTAATTAGGTGCTTTTGTCTACATGATATTTTGCTAGACATTACAGGGAGATATCTGGTAGTTACAATTCTTTACTTGTTTGAATTTTAAGTGATAAAATCAACAGACACTCATGGGGTTAGGTAATATGAACATATCAATAAATGAAATTGCGCATATGTCCTTTTATTTTTATCTGAGGAGGATGAAGTGGTATGGTAGACAGCAGTCAGTAGGAGTGGTGTGTTTAAATCTTGCAATTGTTATTCAAGCTAGGTAATTTATTCTCTTTATTTATAGGAATTTCTAATCAGGAAGTCTAAGATAAAACTAACTGCCTGGAGGAGAAATGAAAATGACAGTGGCTTTCTTGATGAATGATAGCTTATTTTTACCTGCAAACATGGTTATAAGAAGGATCTAAAAATTTAAAGGATGTACAATGAGATTACATCATTCCTATAACTGCAATTAGAATATTATGTTTAATTCTGGTTACCATATTTTAAAAACAATATGTAGCATTTGAAAAAGGGAATTGGACTGACCTTAGGGCTGCAAGGTATGAGCTGTGAAGACAAGATAGAATCCTGAGTTTCCATAACCTTTAAAGAGCAAAGGTCAAAGAAGATTTAATTGAAAATAAACTTACTTCAATATACATATAGATAGATAATGCCAACTTTGTTTTTATTACAACACAGATTATTAGTTATATAATTTTTAATAGAAGTGAAACTTGCTAAAGCAAACATCTGTACTCTCCAGCTTTTTAAGTCTATCTTTCTGTAGCATGTAAACAGAATAATGTTCTACTAATTTCCTCTTTGAAGTAAAATGTCTGAAGAATTTCCAGTATTTTTCTGAAACATAGAAAGGATATGCCTTTAACTGAATACCAGTAACAGACATTCTAATAAATGTTTATAATTCAAAGGAAAAATAGTATATCTTAAGAGTGGCAACTAAGCCGCAATTGCCACTAACTTCTTAGAGGAATTTCATTTTAATCTACCTAAATTTTAGGTCAGCAACTTAGGAATCAGAGAACCATAGGGTATTTGAGTTATAATGGGCCACAGAGGTCAATTTGTGCAAACCTGGCTTTACAAATTAGGATACTTTATATGAAGAAGGGAAGTCATTTGTTTGTGGTTACACAGCTAGTTCATTGCATAGTTGAGACTAATACCCAAGTCTCCTTATGCCTTGTCCCGTGCTGTTTCTGTGTAACAGTATTGCTTGCAGAATGTGCTTATTTGAATATTCATGTATAACTTGGTTTCATGCAAGTCGGACAATAACTTTTCATGGAAACAAAGTTACAAGCTCAGAGTTCTCCTTTGCTCTAGTCTATGCACTATTTCCATGTAAATGTAGGCTTCCAATCATATTTTAATTTTAACTTTAGACTTTTGTTGCACATGCCCTTCTTTTTGATTCTCATTTCTATCAGCTTGGTCATTCATACTGAGAACATTACAGTAAACCTCCTCTCTGGTCTCACCTTCAGACTCTTTTGTAACAATTCATTCTGAACATCTTGTCAGTTGCAATTTCTTAAAGTGTTTTTGTCCTCTTTCTGTCTTTGTTTTTCAAAACCTATCTCCAAGACTCAAATCAAATTTCATCTCTTCTACAGTGAATTACCACTTCAGGTAAAAGGGATACCTTCTTCTAAATTCTTATATTACTTAGTTTATATCACCCATGCATTCAACAATATGTCATAAAATTGTATGGTTTATCATTCACAGACTTTCAATGTGACAATTTGGGACTATGATTTATCACTTTTTATATTGTAATATTCTTGATGTTAAAAACCATGCATGAAAATCTTTGTATTCTACACAGACCATAGCAAAGTGCCTTTTGTACATAGGTGATGATTAGTAAGTATTTGTAGAATAAATGCTGAGCCCAGAAGTTGATATTCATAAGATTAGGAGATAAATGCGGTCTTCATGGCATCAGTAAACAAATTGTTAGATATCAATTATATGCATGTTTAAAAAGCTTCCTTTAATTATTTTTTTCTTTTTTTTAAACTCTTAAAGAAGTTGTTTTTTTCCATATCATGAAAGTGACAAGATGAACAAGGAAAAAATATCAAAACAGTATTTCAGTCATATTCTGATAGATAAATATTGTTAACAATGAAAAATAGAAGGCATGGAATCAGACTTAAAATATTTCAGTTTCAGCTTCTAGATATTTAAAAGTGGAACAATGTTTTAAACCCACTTTACACACAGAATAGTTGTACTCCATTAGTTAATGAAGAAAGTTGTACTCCATTAGTTAATGCTTCATTAACTGTAAATCTATGTAGCAGTAAGATATTATTTATCATAAGATTTTAGACACATAAATGTAGATGTAGTTTTACATACACATGTATGTGTAGTTTTACACATAAAAATAGATGTAGTTTTACAAAAGACAATCATTTGTAATTTTATTTATTTATTTTTTATATATATTTTTATTTTTATTGTTACTTAATTTTTTTTTCAGTGTTCCAAGATTCATTTTAAGTAACTGCCTCTGGTGTCTTAATTCATGAAGGATATGCTTTTTTAATTTTATTTTATTATTTCATTTTTATTTCTATTTTATTTTATATAGTAGAGTAGTCCTTATCAGGGATTACATTAAGGGGGATGAATATTAAAGGATTTAATAGACTTTCTTAAATAACCTCTTCATTTCCATTCCTACTTTTAAATAATACGTTGAAAGTATGTCTAGGCCAAGATTCCTTTGCTTTAATCCTGCTTGATTGTCTTCATTTGTGCTAGACTAAACCAGATGGGATTACCAAGAATGATCAATTGGCAAATGAACTAATTTTCTTAGAAACTGCTTAGGTGAGTTCTACTTACAGAACTGTCAGCATTCTACATCCAATTTAAGCATCACTAAACAAGCCAAATGTTAAAAAAGTTAAGGTGTAATTAAAATAAAATTTTAGAATATTTCTCTCTCTGAGTAACTTTATAATGAATCTACATTTTTATCTGTCCATAATTCAGTATATTTGATGTCATCAACTAAATCTGGGCTCATGATATTTCTGATCAACTTTAGGTGCTCAGTGAAAGTTTACTCAGATTCTAAAGCACCATGACTATCCTTATATAAATTAAGCATCATCACCAATGATTAAAACTATACTGCATAGTGGAAATAGAGAAGGAAAGTAAATGGGAAGTAGGGTAATTCAGGGAGACAAATGAAACATGAGAGACTTTGGACACAGAAACAAACTGAGGGACTTGGAGGGAGGGGGTGGAGGGATGGGAGAGCCTGGTGGTGGGTACTGGGGACGCCTAAAGTGTGGAGCACTGGGTGTGGGGAATGGGGAATGAATCTTGGAACACTGGAAAAAAAAATTTTAGTAACAATAAAAAAAAAAGAAACTGAAACCAAAAAAATATGTTTTATGAAAATGAATTTGAAGACTCTACAGTGATAAATTTGAATGAATAAAGTGTCCCTTCACCCAGCTCTCATTCAGTGCAAATATTTACTGGGTGCCCATTCTGTGCCAGCATCCTTGTTAGGTTTTGGAGTGAAACAGTGAACAAGAAATCTAAACCATTCTTACATCATGATTGCATGTCATAGGGAAGATAGATCTAAAACAGTGAAATAGATAAAAGATTTACACATTGTTATAACTGCTATGAAGAAAACACCATTTTAACAATTCAGAATTGGAGGCTGCTACTAATTTGTCTACAGAGGCAGCATACTATTTAGGAAGCGGGTCAACTTACTATCATCTTAGTGTGATATCAAACCATCAAACCTAAAGCTAACTAAAGGCTCCTAAAGAAGTTATTATGTCCAATGTTTTAAGGGTTTTAATATATATCTACCATAAAAGTTTTATTTGGCTTCTGGATCATTTCCTTAGTGCTTTCTGTGAGTCGTTCTGAACATACAATAACTAGACATGATGATTAACTAGAAGATATGAAATATATCTAGTTTTCAGGGTTTTAAAAAGCCCATATAAAAGGCTGGCAAGAACCCCCATACAAGTCAAAGGACAAGCTTCAAAGGGTCCCTCTTTGTGTTTTTAGCCAAACCTACAAACGTGGATAATAAGACTGTAAGGAAAAAAATTTCCAACAGAATTACTATGGACAACGATGCCACAGCATTAAGAGATTTAAAATGTATGAAGTTTCTGAGGGATGTTTATAGTTTTATACAATATAAATGATTTCAGGTATCTATTTAATAATGAGTTCATTTGTGTGACTGATACTTTGAGTTTGAATATGTGGAAAATTATTGAAAAACCTATTTCAGATGTATTTATGGTGCCACTAAAGATATTTAATTGATCTCCCTGATGGGACATATACTCATATTGTGCATACTGACTATAATTATTATTCTATTGTGAGAACATGTTATTCTTATTTTTTATGATCATTGCTGTGAAAAATACATTTGATATTCTGAACTGTAATTCTACTTCTGAGATTCTTTATCATTGTAGGTAATATGAGAAATATCACTGAACCTACTGAGATTCTACAGACTGGATTGACAAGGTTCTGTCCATGTAAAAGATCACCTGTGAGATACACTTGGCATACAGTCTTGTATTCTTTAAATTATATTGGCAGCCTTTGTTAATACAATATGTATCCTGAAGCTCCCTTTTGTACAAATTTTTTAAAAAGTCATAGTTTATCTATCTTTACTGTTACCCCATCCCATATTCAATGTTTTCTTTTTTCTCTAGACTCTGATTTTAAATCTCACAGACTTTTAAAAGAATCAATTTTATGCACCAAAGTCTTTCAGAAGAAGCAAATATTTAATATGACCAAGGTTTTGTTATTACCAAATAGTTCTAGGAAAAATAAATTCCTGAAAGAAGGAAAATGATCAGCTCTAATTGTTTGGGTCTTGAATCAGAAGAATGTATCTTTGGAGCATTAAGTGATACAGAGTTTGCTTGGATGTTCTCTGGAAACTTAAATAAGCCTAACATATCCAGGTCTTTATTTTTATACATTTATAGTAAAAGATATTTTCAGTCCTTTTTTTAAAACCTACATATTTATAAAAAAGTTATAGGATTCCTAAAGGGATTAAATAGCTTTATACGTGCTGCTATGGAGTAAGAGTTGACATATAAAATGAATAAATTTATTAGCTAAGAGAGTGAAAAAAGCTCCCTAGAACCTCCAGCAGTGGAGATGCAACAGCTAATATGATTTAATCACATCTCTAAAGAGAACCTAAAAATGTTTTATCAATGCATATTTACTGGCCATTTGTACACCGCAGATGAAGTTGGGGGGAGGGACAGAACATTGCTTGACTTATGTACTATTTTTTTGTTACATTTGTTCCCAATCAATATTTTGTTTATTGTATTGGGCCAGAAAAAGAAGTTACATGACTAAGAGATCTTGTATGTGTAAGGAACACGTAAAGCCTAATTGAGTAGTCTCCAAAATATGGCAATATATTCCAGGTTAACAGGTGAGTTCTATTGTAAAGTAAAAGAAATATTTTTTCTAGCTTTATTGAGGTATAATTGACAAAAATTGTATATATTTAAGGTATACAATCATCATTTCACAATGTATACATATATTGAAATATAGGGAACATGTTATTGATTTGTTAGAATTTTAAATATATGACTATTACTCTAATTGAATGATAAGATTTTCAGAGGAAAATAAGAGTTTCTCATTAAATCTGTTTTAATTTAACACAACTTGCTTTAGGTGTTTTTTTTTTTTTTTGTATGTGAAAAAATAGTAAAATGGTTCTACCTAAAGGGTTAATGGCTTGTCTTTCCTCATTAAAAAAGTGCATATGACTCTTTAGGTAGATAAACAATCTAGCACCTTTAGTGTACCCTCAATCAGTAGTGTACATATATATGGAAGTTTCCAGATATCTCATATTTTGTATGAGGAAATTGACTGATGTTTGAAGTAAATTATACCCACAAACTTTAAAATAGTGGCCATAAAACTCAAAGTCCTACTGGAACCAGGGAGATAACATGGATTAATTAAGAGAGTAACATATAAGATCGTAGGACATTGTGGAACCACAATTCTGTAGGGGACAGAAAAGTGCATGTTCTGTCTATGGGTAGCCATTGTTTCTCTACTTCATCTAGTTGTGCTGAGCCAGTAAATATGTGGGACTAGATCTTTTGGAAGATTTTTTTTAAAAAGAATCTACTGGAAATTCAGATTTTTTTTACAAATTTCTCAGATTTTCATAGCTCTGAGCAGACCAAAGAAAATACATTAGGCAGCCTTGGTTTTCTAGTTGGCAACCTTTGCTTTAAAAGTAGTGTGATGTAGCAAAAGCACTTGCTTAGAGATCAAGGAGCACAGATCTTGTCTTATCTCTCTACTACCTAAATATGTAGCACATTTGTTGACTTTATTATGTTCCCATGAGATTAAAACAGATATGATAGTCTTTGAGGGACAGTTCAAAAAGTGGTTCCCTAATATATAATAAAGGAAGCAGGGTGATGAATTCAGGGGACGTATCTCAAATCAAAGCCAGGAAACTTCTGACAGTAATTTTCTATGTAATGTTGGCCAAGAAATTGAACACCTCAGGGACAAATTTTCTCAGCTGTCAAGTGGTGTTGGTGGTGGGTAGTAAAGTAGAGCATTCAGACTCCCAATATATCATGTAGAGAAAAGAAGGGCTTCACTACTAATTTAAAGGATGAAAAGGAAACTCTCCCTCTTATCTTTCCTTCTACTAACCACCAGCACATTACTTTTCCTTAGAGTCCAGTTTCAAATCCACTGGAGTAGATCATCTCAAAGGATGACCATATCTGTAAAATGCTCTGTTTTAAGTAATTTTCCCTATTTGGATATTAGTGAATGTAGCTCTTTAGTTACCCTCACATCAGAGATAGGATTTACTATGTGGTAGTTGACAGCGAATTTTCAATTTACCTTCAAAATGACTAAAAAAACCGAAATGTAATGATTCTGTGAGTTCTTAACTGGTCTTCTCACTTTGTGATACTTTGTTGCCTCTTGTCATGTGTTTTTTATGCTGTTTCTCAACTGATAATTGTGATTCTGTGGTCTAAATTATGTTTCAAAATTAAGAATTCTGTATCCCTAATTCTTCTACTAAACTAACTGCATCTGTATTCATCAGCAATATTGGTCTGAAGTTCTCCTTTTTGATGGGGTCTTTGTCTGGTTTGGGGATTAGAATAATGCTGGCTTCATAGAAAGAGTCTGGAAGTGTTCCTTCCTCTTCTATTTTTTGAAAGAGCTTCAGGAGAATAGGTGTTATTTCTTCTTTGAATGTTTGGTAGAATTCCCCAGGGAATCCGTCTGGTCCTGGACTCTTGTTTTTGGGGAGGTTTGTGATCACTGCTTCAATCTCATTACTAGATATAGGTCTATTCAAATTGTCAATGTCTTCCTGTTTCAGTCTTGGAAGTTTATAGGTTTCTAGAAATGTATCCATCTCTTTAGGTTGTTAAACTTTTTGGCATATAATTGTTGATAGTAGTTTTTGATGATTGTTTCTATTTCCTTGGTGTTAGTTGTGATCTCTCCCCTTTCATTCATAATTTTATTAATTTGGATCTTCTCCCTTTTCTTTTGGATTAGTTTGGCCAATGGTTTATTGATGTTATTGATTCTTTCAAAGAACTAGCTTCTAGTTTCGTTGATGCATTCTACTGTATCTAGTTTCTGATTCATCTCTGCTCTAATCCTAAATATTTCCTGTCTTGTGTGAGGTGTTGGTTGAATTTTCTGTTGATTTTCCAGTTCTTTAAGGTATAATGAGAGTTGATGTATTTGGGATTTCTCAATTTTTTGAGTGAGGCTTGGATGGCTATGAATTTCCCCCTTAGGACTGCCTTTGCTGTATCCCATAGGTTTTGGATTGATGTATCTTCATTCTCATTGGTTTCCATGAAGTGTTTCAGTTCTTCTTTGATTTCTTGGTTAATCCACAGATTCTTGAGCAGGATCATCTTTAGCTTCCAAGTGTTTGATTTTCTTCTGAACTTTTTATGGTGGTTGAGTTCCAGTTTCACGGCATTGTGGTCAGAGAATATGCAGGGAATAATTTCAATCTTCTGGTATCAGTTGATCCCTGATTTGTGACCTAGTATGTGGTCTATTCTGGGGAAAGTTCCATGTGCACTTGAGAATAATGAGTACTCTGCTGTTTTAGGGTGGAATGTTCTGAATATATCTATGAGATCCATCTGGTCCAATGTGTCATTCAATGCTCTTGTTTCTTTGTTGATTTTCTGTTTAGATGATCTGTCCATTGCTGAGAGTGGTGTGTTAAGATATCCTAATTAATGTATTCATATAAATATGATTCTTTATTTTGTTTAACAGTTGGCTTATGTAGTTCGCTGCTCCCATGTTGGGGGCAAAAATATTTACAATTGTTAGATCTTCTTAATGTATAGACCCTTTAAGAATGATGTAGTGTCTTTCTGTATCTCTGACTACAGTCTTTAGATTAAAACCCAATTTGTCTGATATGAGAATCTCTACACCGGCTTTCTTTTGGGGTCCATTGGCATGAAAGATGTTCCTCCATCCCCTCACTTTCAATCTGGAAGTGTCTTTCGATTCAAGATGAGTCTCTTGTAAACAACGTATGGATGGGTCCTGTCGTTTTATCCAGTCTGCAACCCTCTGCCTTTTTATTGGAGCATTTAGGCCATTCACATTGAGAGTTATTATTGATAGATAAGTTTGTATTGGCATCATGTTGCAGGTGAAGTTCATGTTTCAATAGATTACCTCTGTAAATTTCTGTTTTGTGTCACTCTTGTGTTCATTTCTCTTTTATAGAACCCCTCTTAGTATTTCTTGTAGTGCTGGCTTGGTGGTTGAATAATTTTTTAGACTTTGGCAGTCCTGGAAGCTCTTTATTTCTCCTTCCATCCTGAAAGTCAATCTTGCTGGATACATTATATTTGGTTGCATATTTTTGTCATGTAATTTCCTGAATATGTCTTGCCAGCCCTTTCTGGCTTGGCAGGTTTCTGTGGAAAGGTCTGACGTTATTCTGATGGTCCTCCCTCTATAGGTAAGGGATCGCTTTCCCCTAGCTGCCCTTAAGACATATTCTTTGGGGGACGCCTGGGTGGCTCAGTTGGTTGGGCGACTGCCTTCGGCTCGAGTCATGATCCTGGAGACCTGGGATCGAGTCCCACAT
>PITA01025337.1:0-24580 GCA_004023965.1 Spilogale gracilis
AAAAAAAAAAAAAAAAAAAAAAGAGTAGAGCACATACTGATGTACTGCTGTGGAGCCTGTAGCTGGGCTCCGTACATAGTAGGCACTTAGTTAGTCATAGTCACCGTCACCATCCTCTCCTCACACTTTACCTGCCGTTTCCCCCAGCACCAATCCCTCCCTTCGGGTCCCTGACACCCACTGGGGAGCCTTGCCTCCCCACACCTTTTTGCATACAGAGCCTATCGCCTCATATTCAAATCCTAGTCTTACTTTAGGGGTCACGTCGCACACCCCCTCTGGTCTGTAGCCAGATGTGAACCCTCAGCGCCTGGTCTCCACGCTGGGTCTGCTTTACCAACTCTCCTACACCATCCTCCCAGCCAATTAGCACCTATGAAGTGAAGCCCAAGTTGTTAATTTGTTTGCTAACTTTTCCTGCACATAGGCTGACCCTCCCAATTAAATTGTTAGGCATCAAGGATCAAAGCCGCCATTAGGCTTTTTAGTTTTTCTCACAGTACATATCAAAGTCTCAAACACAGTAGGCCTTCATCAATCAAAAGAGTTTATGAGGGCCCACATCCTGATATATGGTCAATATTCACTGATTGTGTGTGTGGTCTTAGCACGAAGAAAGGAAGGAAGAAAAACACCAAACTCAGGCTATTGATTCTCTCTTGGGGTAAGGGGACCTGATATAGGGTAGATTCATGGATGTCGGCAACGTTGGGTTTTGTTTTTTCAACTGGGTGGCAGCTTCATGATTATCTGACATACTATTCTCATACTTTTTTCAGTTCTTCAATATTGCAAGTTAATATTCATTAATTGACACATCTCTGTCATTGATAGTTTGACTTATTAACATACACAACTAATGTACAAGAAATTCTCCTGACATGAGAGGAAAAGACTTCAAATATTTGTCTTGGAAGAGTTTTAGTTAGGACTTCAGAGTATAACTCAACAAACTCTTTTAATTAATATTTTATCTGGCAGGAAATATTTATGAGACATTACCGGGCCTCATAAATGCAAATGGAATTCCTATAAATAGGAGAAAAAATAATTTCCTGTGTGTCACCTTCAAAAAAGAAAACTTCTATTGTGATTCATCTCTCCCTCAGGTAAGAGAAGCGGGGAAGGTGGGCAGAGCCAGTGGCTCTGTACTCTAATTAACAGTGATGTCCCCCCAAATGCTCGGTGCTTTTAAGCACCCCGTCATCAATTTTCAGACACTGAAAGATGCCCTCAGCATCTGCCTATCCCTTTGAGTGGTCTTTGAGTTGTGTTGTCCGTGCTCTCTGGGAGACTCAGGTGTATGGAAAGCTTAAGGTTCACCCCGATTTCAAAAACCAGTCAGGATGAGAATGCCCATATTTCTCATTTTTCAGATCTAGGTCGAGAACTGGACTCAAGTTTTCTGTCTCCTGGTCCAGGGTCCCATTGCTGTGAGAATACTTAACAAAATACTTCCCAGACCGCCCTACATTTTGCTGCAAAGCCAGCCAGCTCCCCAGTTGGGCAGAAGAAATCCCAGGGTTTTTATGAGGAATCCCAAAGCAATGGCTACCCCAGGACAGAGCGCCTTGTAGGCTCAGAAAATGCATATAATGAATGTCATTCAGACCACAGAGCTACACAGTTGAGGCTTCTCCCAAGAGCCTGGAAATTAAGGAATTAAGAACTTTCTCCTCAGAGTGTTAAACCATTAGATCAACATGAAATAGATGAGCAGGAAGACAGTCTAAATCTCGTGAGGGGACTTAGAGATCTCCTGCTTGGGCAGGGGTGGTTGCAGCCACACTGAAGGACTTGACCCCTCTATGGAGGGAGAGGAGGGGGTCCAGGAGGCGAACCCTGGCAGCGATCCGCTGTGCTCCAGCCCTGGGTAGTGGGCCGTGTGCCTCCTGTTCTGTGTGGCAGTAGGAGCCCCGGGTGGCCCTCAGGAGACCAAGCTTCCGGGAAGCCGCCATGTTGCTGCCCTCACAGGGGGCTGGGCTGGGGGCACCCCGGTCCCAGGGACAAGCGTTTGTCTTCTTGTTGTTGACAGTGTTCACTTGATAAGTATTCACCAGACACTTGTGCTAGGTGCTGGGGACACTGCGGAGAACAAGACAGTCACAGTCACTGCTTTGGCCGAGCCTGCGGTCTCACGGACACCCTTGATCAGGTGCGCCTGCCAGGAGGGAGGGGGCACTCAGGGCCTAGGGCAGGGGTCTGCAGGGAAGCTTGTCGGCCTCTCCCGGGCTGCAGCCCTCGCTCTGCAGGGGGTGCCCCATCTGCAGCTGTCTTTCCAGCAGCTTCCATGAACTAAGGAATAAATGCATGCAATCATCTTTCCTCCAGGCAGGGAGGGAGGAACCCAAAGGGAAGCCAGCTGCTGGAGTCACCCAAGGTATGCATTCAGGCAGTGGCTCCCCGCCCCTGGGAGACTTCTTTGAGCAGCCTGGGGAAGCATTTCCTACTCTTCCTACCCAGCCAAGGATCACATGCCCCTGAAGAGGACATTTAGGCGGTGGGCAGAGGGCCTTGGGAGCTTCAGACCGGCTCCTCTCTGAGAGCCAGGGGGTGAGGACGCAGCAGCGCCCCGGAGGGACTGAGCAGCCCGTCCAAGGCTCTGACCCCAAATCTCTGCCTTCCAGTTTGCTCCTCCTTCCCGTCTGCTCCACCGCACCCACGAAACACGCGCGCGCCCGCACAGAAGCACCCAGGGCCGCTCACACAGACACAGGTGCACGCTCACACACGCACACGCACGCTTGCACACATCCCCGTCCTTGACCTCTGTAGGGCGAGAAGCGCCCCCAGTACCACCAGCCCGGGGCGTAGCAGGCAGTGGGCGCGGGGGCGGGAGGGGGACGAAGAACTGCCCGGCCCTCCCCTCGGGTCCTCTCTCCGCGCTCCGGGACCCGGTTCATTCAGAACCTGCTGCGCCCGGGACCGCCCGCCCCGCCCGCGCCCCTCCCGCCTTTGCCCGCGCCCTTTAGGTCGGTTATTACACGTTATCACACCGGGAGTCCTCGGGACTGGGGAGGGAGGAGAGGGGGGCCGGGAGAGAGAAGCGGGCGGAGAGGAGGAGGGGGGAGCGCAGGAGAGCGAGGGAGAGAGAGAGAGAGTGCGAGCGTGAGCACAGCCTCCTGCCGCCGGAGGAGAGGAGTAGCTGAAGGGGCTGGCGAGGGAAGGGACAGGATGGCTTGGAAACCTCTGGCCGCAGGACCCCACGGCAGGGAGGAGCTCTAGGCAGAGTCCGAAGTGGTGGTAATGGCTGGGGCTGGAGAGTGCACTTGAGGGCCCTGAGCCCCGGCACCATCTCTAAGGGAGTCCAGAAGTTAGCATCAGTGGGACTCAGAAGCTCCGATCTCAACAAGTAAGTTGTCTTCTCCTTCTTCCTTTTCTCCCTAGCTCACTGCTCCGGAAGGCAGGTTGTGCACTCCCAAAGTATCCATGGCCCCTGGCATGAGCTGTGGCCAGGCGCCTGCCACTTGGGGAGCCCATGGGGACAGCGAAGGGCATAGGGCCGGCTTATTTTATTTTATTTTATTTTATTTTATTTATTTAATTTTATTTTAAGGTCACTGCGGCAGGTTTAAAGTTCAGCCAGGAAATCCGAGCTCCCCAGAGTCCACAGGTGTCCTGGGCACTGGGAGTTCAGCCTTCAGACAGCTGTAAACATGCTTTGCCCGGTACCAGAGATGGGGAACCCTCTCCCCATGGGGTCCTGAGAGGGCCCTGCCTGCTATGAGAGGCCAAGGCGGTGCGGGGGGTGGGGGTGTGTGCATCATTCCCCCAGATAGCAGCTCTGTCTTCAGATGGGGGTGTAGAGGGCTGGGGTGGGGCGAGCTCCCTCAGAGCCTCTGACTCTCAGCTTCCTTTTAAGTCTGGCCAAATTGGAAGCCTGGCCCTTGCTATTTCTGCCCCCTTCGCTGCCTGGTCCCTTCTTGCATGCCTTGAGGCCATCTCTTTTTAAACATCTTTCCAACTGTTCAGAAAAGCCAGGAATTCTGGCCGCAAGGGCAGGGCCAGGGAGTAGGGAAGGCCATCGTTATTCCTCTTCTCCCAAATCTGTATGTCTACCTGGAGAACTGTCTCTGCTTCCCATCAAACAGAGCTGTCCCTCCTCCTCCCAGGACTGGGGACAAGCTTCGTGACAGTGGGACCAGGTCTGGCCCCCCAAAGTTCCAGGGACTTGTCGAAACATCAGCGCCAGTAGGGCTAGCCCAGGACCTGTTCCGAGAGCCCCTTTCCACCACCAGAAGATCAAGAGGCGCATGGACGTTGCTTTGTGTCAGAAAGTGCCAAGGGCTTCGCTCTCTCTTGATCCTTTTAATGAAATGGATTTCTGCATCTTTATCCTGCACCTGGGCAACGGCCCCTTGGTGAGGCTGTGTACTTTTGGGGAGGTACACAGCTTACAAGTAAAATTCTCATTGGGGTCTGACTCCAAAACGTGTCTTTCTTCCCTTGGGCTCTCTGGTCCACAAAGCACTTTTCCACGTGGGGAAGAAGCAGTGAAAAACAGCTAATATTTATGGACTCAAGGACTGAACCATTCGTAAGAGTTCATCTGGACCCCAGTGCTGTGGGCGGACGTCATTCACGGACTTTACAGGGGAGAGCACAGCTTTACAGTTCTGAGCAGGCGTAGTGGCAGCGCTATTACCCTCAAAACCCTTGTCCTCTGACTCCAAAGCCAGCCTCTTTCCACTATTAAACACTAACTCTGAAAGGTGCGCCACCTTCCCAGATCTGTGCCTTTCCCTTCAAGCCGGGGGTTAATCCCATCAGCTGGCGGGATGAGACCCTGGGGAACCCTCGAATCTGGGGGAAGGACCAAGCAGGATGGATGGTGTGGGAGGTAGAGGGAGAGGCCCTTGGTTGGGCTCTGACATGGGCTTGGTCAGGCTGCCTGGGATTTTAAACTATTGATCTGCCCCGAGATGGCCTCACTCTGCTTTTTGATTGAATGCTGACTGTGTGATGTTGGACATGCTGTGTGTGTGATGGGATTGTTTCTTCTTCTCCCATTCCCTGCTTTTCCTGCTCTTCCTCCCAGCCTCCCCCATACCATCCTGGGCCCAAACGATCTGAAACTAAGTTCACAGAGGAGAGACCTACAGCCTAAGGATAGAAAAAGACAGCCTGCTTTTACGTTGGAAGGAGTGTGTTGGGTGTTTATTAACTGTTCATCACTTGTTGGCTCGTTTATTCTTTGTGAGGTTGATGATAAATTATTACAACAGCCTAAAAGATCCGAACAGCACCAGGGCCACTACCAAAAGGGGAAATATCGCCTAGGGAGCGTGGCTGCATGTTCCAGGGAAAGACAGTGCTCCCTAGGACCCCCCAGCCATGTCCTAGACATCTTATGTAGCTCAGTGACAGAGAGGGGAGCACTACGGAAGGTTTCTCCCGTCCTCTCTAAAAACCACTGTAATCTGCTGCTCTGCCTCTCAGGCAGCACTTGCCCACAGGAGATGCTGGAAGGAGCCCACCTGCTGTCCACAGAGAATGAATGAGCTCCATCCGGCAAGCAGCCTGGAAACTGCTCCCTTCCCTGAGGATGCAGTTAAAGCTTGCTGGGATTCCCCGGGGACAAGTCTGTTGTGGGTAACCCCTCCCCCCACCGAGTCTGCGGGCACATCCTGAGCAGATGCAAGCTGGGGGCCCAGCAGAAATGTCAGTGTGGCTCTGTCACAGGCGCTTTCTCTGCCCTGCTGTCCCGGCAGGCTGCCTAGCCAGATCCCTGTGGGGTTGTCTGCCAGCCCCTGCCTGGGGTTCTCGGCCAGGGATGCGGGGACTCCAGTGCTGCTGGAATCATCTGGGAGGGAGTTAACCCCCACAGCAGGGAAGAGACAACTCGAGGGCTCTCTTCTCCACTCCCATCTGCTCTGCGATGGACCTCGCTCCCACTGCCTTCTGTGGGCCAAGCCGCACATGGGCGTAGGGGACACTCACGTCCTTGGCAATGGCACCTACTTCTGTTTCTTGTTTTTAAATCAGTTCCACAGCTCTTTATTTGATACTTGGTGTGTGGCAGGAGCAAGTAATTTTGGAAAACCTTGGAACGTGATCGTTCGGGCACGGTTTTGCTTCTCTACCCGGAAGCACGAGCAACAAAGCTTACACTTCCTGGGCAATACTGTGGGAATATTTAGGCTGGGACGGGGCGAGGGGTGGGGGTGGGGGGGTGTACGATGGAGAGAGAGAGGAATCCATGAGGTGGTCTGAAGGAGTCATTTTTAGATTCAACTTTTCACTGCGTCTGAGCTACAAGAGCGGGCAGCGTTTTCAAGAGAGTTTCCATCATCAGACACGCTTGGCTGAGACAGTTGTTAGCTGAAAGGAATTTTTCAGTTTTCCCTCAAGACAAGAGGAGAACCATGGGAGGATGGCGGTGCTGCATTTGAAAAAAAGAAAACAACTGAGTTTATTTCTCTAAGAGGCTTGAGGTGGCTTTCTCTGGGATTATTTTAAAAGAGATGGGACAGCTGGCCCTTCCTGAGACCCTGGCTGCGGAGGGACGGAGCCACGGCCTCTGGCGGTGCCCCAGGCTTATCTAGTTCCTCCTACCTTGACATTCTGATAAGGGAGCTATTCTGGTCCCCAGAGCCCCGGATCGAATCGCAGCAACCCTTGCCAACAACCGTGCTAAGTTAGATGTGGGAGCCAAACCCTAACACATGACCCTGGGACTCCTGGCTGGTGCGGAAATGTTAAGTTCCATTATCATTCTGGCCCAGGGCGGGCTGAGGGGCAAAGGGCAGGGATCGCCCACCAGCTTGTCCGGTGTCCACAGCAGTTCCTGGTCCCCGACGGTCAAGCCATTTGGGGGCCAGGGAGGCTAGGGGCTAGCGAGGGGAGTCACAAGGGAAATACATGGAGAGAGGAGGGAAGGACAGGTCATGACAAGCTTTCTTCTCTCCTGTGACTTGGTTGGTGGAGACCCAGCTGTGCCGTTCCTGTGTTCTCTTTTCACATTGGAGGCCCCTTACGTGAATACCATATGGGCCCTGATGCCGTCGTCTGGCGTTATCTCTTGCTCCTCAAAAAGGGAAAGGAAGTTGGGGAACTACAGCAGAGAATGCCATGAAGGGCCGACCCTGTGTCCTGTGTATTTTGCCCTCAGAGTCTGTCTCGCCCAAGATGGCAGTTTTGAGGCCTTGATGCTCAGAGTCTGGCCAGGACGAGAGGCAGAGGGACCAAGGGATGGCCTCTGCTCAAGCAAGGTGACCATCCAGTGGGGATACCAGATCCCACGGACACCCGGGTCTGGGAGACGCTGACAGACAAAGGTCATGCCCAGCCAACTTCCCCGGGCTGTCACAGACAGCAAAGGACGACGGCCGCACAGCCTCAGTCAGAAAGTGTCCTTCCTTGGACAAACCTAAGAGTCATTCACATAGTCCTTGGAACATGGGAATGGAGCTCCTACCACAGCCCGACCCTGTGTAGGAACCTGTGTTACAAGATGGGGTCCTTTACGCACCCCTCCTGCCCAACCGTGGAGCTCTCTCCCGGGACTGACTGAGGGAAACAGACGTGCCCACGGATAAGTTACAGTATCAGGGAGAAGAGCCATTGCAGAGAGGCAGAGGGGCCAAAGGAAGGCCAGGGAGAACCAGGGAAGGCTTTCTAAGGGGGCTCGAAGAAACAGTGAGGTGCAAGAAAGGAGGGAGTCCACGGAGGGAGCTTCTGTGGTCCTGAGACCGGCCTCTACTTGCACCTGATTCTTTCCCTTAAGCTAAGTTCATGCATTAAAACATTTCCATCACAGTAAGGATCTCTCATGTTGCCCTGCTCCTACAGCCAGACCTACTGCCCTCCTGCCCCACCTCTTCCTTACCTCGGGAACCCTGAATCTGCTCTCCTTTCTCTAGTTTGTCAGCTCAAGGATGTGATATAAATAGGATCATATGGTATATAACCGTTGGGTTTTTCAATCATAATCATTCTCTGGGGATCATCCAAGGGTGTGTTTTCTGTGTGTGTGTGTGCGTGTGTGTGTGTGTGTGTGTGTGTGTGTGTGTGTGTGTGTGTGATATTTCAGTGTGGTTGTTGAATTTATTTGGCCGTTCACCCCTTGCAGGATATCTGTTTGTTGTTTCCACTTTGAGGCTATTATGATTTAAACTGCTCTAAATACGTGTATATGGGGTTTTTCCATTTCTTCGGGGTAAATGCCCAGAAGTGCAATCGATGGTTCACACAGTAATTATGTTTTGGTCTTTAAGAAACTGACACATTGTTTTACCTTCCTATCAGCAATATAGGAGTGATCCTTTTTCTCGACATCCTTGGCAATATGTGGTGTTGTCACTATCTGTCACTGTAGCCATTCTGGTAGGCGTGCACCATATCTCATCCCGGTTTTGCATTTCCCTAATGGCTGAGGATATTGACCGTCTGTCCATGTGTCTGTTTGCTCTCCATATGTTGTCTTTGACTAAATGTCTTTTCATGTCTTACACCCATTTTCCAATCAGATCGTTTTACTGTTGCATCTTGAGAGTTCTGTAAAGATGCGATGTACTAATCCTTGTCATATACGTGGTTTGCAAGCTTTTTCTCCTACTCTGGAGCTTGTCTTTTCATCCTTAACAGGGTCTTTATCAGCAAACGCTTTTAGTTTTGATGGGGTCCAATTTATAAGTGTTTCCTTTTATGAATGAGGTTTTTAGTGGTAAGTCTAAGAATTCTTTGCCTGCCATATATCTTAAAGTTTCCTTCAGGTTTCCCCCCTCCGAAAAGCTGTATAGCTATATCATTTGTATTTACATGTATGACTCATTTTGAGTTAATTTTTGTATAAGATTTGAGACTTAGTCAAGTGCATTTTTTGGTCTATAGATATCGAATTGTTCTGGTGCCATTGGTTGTAAAAGACAGTTTTCCCCCATTGCTAACCCTTTTGCAATTTTGTCAAAAACCACTTGGTTATACTTGTGAAGGTCTATTTCTGGGTTCTGCTCCATTGATCTATATGTCTATCTCTCCTCCATTACTACATAGACTTAACCCTATATAAAGTTTTAAAATTCAGTAGACTGATTTCTTCCACTTTATTTTTTTTTCAAAATTGTTTTACCTGTTCTAGTTCCTTTCCATTTACACAGAAATTTTAAAATAATCTTCTCAGTATCTACAAAAAAAATCTTGTGGGATTTTGATAGGAATCACATTAAGCCTGCATATTCAGTTTGGAGAGAATTGGTGTCTTCACTGCATTGAATCTTCCAGTCTATGAACATAGTATACTTCTTCACTTGTTTAGCTATTCTTTGATTTCTTGCATTGACATTTTGTCATTAACAATTCTTTCTGATCGATCATGAACAAACAGTGCACCTTGGACATATCACTTATTTTTTTAGACCTTCAGTTTAGTCTCTATAAAATGGGTATAAGAACCTTGAGATGGTGTGGAGAAGGTTATATAAGACAGCAAAGGAGAGGTGTCTGCCAGTACATGCCCAATGACATATTCTCTTCAATAGATCCCATTCTCTGTTCTTTCTTTTCCTCTTCCCATTGCTCATTTCTGATACCCCAATGACTTCACTTCATCTTCTTTCCATCCTGTGTTTCTTGACCTGCTTTCATTCTCAATTTAATTCTCTTGACTTTATTTTTTTTTCTTACTCACACTGGTTTTTCCTGTTCATTCATTCTCCTATAAGATTTGTCTCATTCCTCTTTATTGGAGCATCTGGGGCATTCTCCTTTTCTTGTCCTTAGACTTTGAGAGTGACTCAAGAGCCAGTCTGCCTGGGTTAAAATCCATGCAAGCACCAGCTTTGGGGAAGTTGGCTCACCCCCCCTTGTGCCTCAGTTTCTTTCGTCTGTAGAATGGAGGAAACAGTACCCACCTCATGCCTTTTCTGAAGTGACTAAATGAGTTAATACAGGTAAAGCATTTAGAATGCAATCTGGTGTAGGGTGAGCCCCCATAGGTTTCAACTCTAATTATTGGGATTTTACCTGCTGTTCCCTATTTCTCTGGTCTTTTCTCCCCATTCACACACCTTCTATCACCATCACATCTTTTTCACTTATGCATGAATACATTCATATTCACATTACCCTGCTTTCTCGTTGCTGTCTTCTCTGTACCTCTCTGGCCTCCTAAGGCTCTAATCATCATTGATAAATTGGCACCAGCCCAGGAAATCTGTCCCTTGGGCTGTAGACAGGAAACAAGTGGTTTTTCCTTTGATTTAATTATTAATCTATTTTATTATTTAATGCAGCATACATACAGTGCAGGGTTACAATGAAGAGAATGTATTATAACTATGCTGCTCGTTTTCAAAGAGATAACGGGCTTCAAAAGGAAAAGTACTGGATAGACAGATACAAATGTAGGGAAAATGGAAAATGAATTAATTTGATTTTCATGCCCTTTTACTCATGATTTTTCATACATCATCTGCAAGGGCCTGGGTGGGTGAATCAGGACTGTGGCCAGTAAAGCCATGGCCGAGTATTGGGAGGAACAGACATCAGGAGCCCTTGGTTGGCTCACAGCAGCCTGCCGAGGGTGGCCATGAAATATTCCATCTTAAGCAAATGAGAGCCATGCAGATTGGGAACCTCAGTCACAAGCTTCCAGACCTGCCCCGTAGAGGCACTGCTCAATAATTAGGCACAATATGAAATGTTAAGTTGCTGAAAAGGTCTTCATGACATGATTAAGACTTTCAAATCTATATTCCATATCTTGAATTAGGCTCAATTTTTCCTTTTTAAAAGTTGCTGGATATATTTGGACTCCCCTTACATATATTTAAATTGATCTTTTAAGTACCATCAAAATGATCTTTTTGTCTCTGTATTTTCTCCAAGAACTGAACTCCACCAGCAAATGCCAGATCTGTCAGCTCCCATTTCAGGCAAGAACTTGGTCTTCCAAAAAAAAAAAAAAAAAAAAAAAAAAAAAAAAAAAAAAAAAAAAAAAGCCCTTTAGTGAAACACGATTTAATCTTCTTTGTTTTTTGTTTTTGTTTTTGTTTTTGTTTAAAGATTTTATTTATTTATTTATTTGACAGAGAGAAACACAGCCAGAGCGGGAACACAAGCAGGGGGAGTGAGAGAGGGAGAAGCAGGCTTCCCGCCGAGCAGGGAGCCCGATGTGGGGCTCAATCCCGGGTCTCCGGGATCATGACCCGAGCTGAAGGCAGTCGCTTAACCAACTGAGCCACTCAGGCACCCCAATCCTCTTTGTTTTATATCTTTATTGTGAAGTGTCAGTATTTTTGTTTCTTTAATGACAAAGCACCCATGGGTTTAGTCCCCAACCCTTCTGATAGTGTATGTGTTTCTCTGCAGATTCCAGAAAATAATGCATGAGGTTCTATTACTTCCTTAGAATTGTGGTGCCAAGTCCTGCAAGGATGCCGTTTGAGTGAGCAGCTAATTATCTCTCCTTGTCCGGGCTGCCCAAGGTTCTGAAGGCCCCGGACTCACCTTCTGGTGCCCTTTGTGGATTTGACTGGCCTCTGTCTCTCCGCAGAGCCAGAGAAGTCAAGGCCACCCATTTGGCCTAATGTTACATTTGTCAGTATTTCTATTACATAAAACTTCACGTTCAGTGTTGCTATGTCTACCATGTCATCACCTTGGCCATGAGTTAACCAGCATTTTTGTGTCCGGTAAGCCACAGCTCTCCCACTAGAAGGTGGGATTAATATTATAGGATTCTCATGAGCCGATCCAGGAGTTCTAAAAGAGCCCGAACAGAGATGTTAATTCCTATTACTATTCCATCACAACTCCGTATAATAATAACGCTGCTTTATTTCGTACCCCGTAGTCTGGAACAATGCAGGTTAGCAAATCAAGTGCCTCGTGCACTATTTGGAAGGATAGAATTTTCTGGAGACAATGGGAACTATTTCATTTAACATTAGGATTCTTTTGGTTATTTTCATTTCTTACATAGGAAGGAGACCCAGGGTAGGGATCTCGGCAGCAACATGTAATTCAGGGCAAGACAAGTGGCCAGGGAAGTCAGGGCTGTCCTTGAGAACCATGACCGCACTCTGTCTGGTGCTCTGGACTTGACTTGGACGGATGTCAAGTGGGAATGCGGGAGAGCGTGGGCTCTGTGGGTGGGCCACTAGTCAGCCCAAAGCCGGGTTCGGCTGCTTGGGGGCCACGTGAGCTTCGGCCCCTTCTCTGCCTGCTCTGACTCTCAGTCTCCTTCCCTGTGGAACAGACACGTTGTTCTTACTCTACAGTGCTGTTGAGATGACGGGTTTAACACGAACAGCGCTCTTCCTCCGATCGGCATGCGCACACAAATTTCAGGTCCAGGGCTACTCGGCAAAGAAAAACAAGCGGTCGGCATAACCAGCTACAGGCAACAAAGCAAGCACGTGTTTAGAACAATAGCAGAACGGGGGTAAAGGGGATCCGGAAAGTGGCACAGATGGGATAGATGTTCCCGAAAGAGCTTTTGCTCCTGTCGGGGCATCTCTGACTCAGAACTAGGGACAGCTGAGTGACTCTGGGAACATCCGGATCCCCACCCCGAATTTGCTCTAAATAACAATCCCATCCATGCCATGAGGCTAGATTCAAGGGCGCCCCTCGGAGGAACCGAGGCCACCCCAGGACAGAGTCTGCCATGCCTGGGCTGGGGAGATGTGTGTGTCTGTGAGCGCTCCCCAGGAAGGGGCAGTCTCAGCCAGGAAGGCAGTCTGAGCTGGGCCAGTGCAGGGGGGCCCACAGCGGCTCTCTTGCGGTGGCCTTCCCAGCTAAGCCATCCGGGACATGGTGTGCCAGGACGTCCACGGTGATGAAGTGTCTGGTCCGACACAGCCCATTCCTCCAACCACCC
The DNA here is from genome assembly GCA_004023965.1 of Spilogale gracilis. NCBI lineage: Eukaryota > Metazoa > Chordata > Mammalia > Carnivora > Mephitidae > Spilogale > Spilogale gracilis. The sequence continues at coordinate 12,824 of PITA01025337.1, forward strand.
TGTCCCCAGCTCCACGTTCCAACGAAAGCCCTTCACCCTGCTTCTGGCACCGGCACCCCCTCCCCGCCCCCATCACACAGCCACAGCAGACCTTTGCATTCCAGAGAGAGGGGTGCCAAAATTCACTTTCTCTATGGCAGATCTCTGCAGAGTCCCCTTCATGGGGCATTCAGCTTGGAGCTAAGCTACGAGTATGCATTCCCCAAGCCCTTGCGGGCCCCTGAGAGTGGGGAGCACCCTCGGCATAAGACCAGCACACATGGCCTAAGCCTACTCGTGTCAGAGCCTCACAGGCCTGGTTCCCAGGATTTCCTAACCACTGGGGGTCAGCAGTCATTACATCTGAGCCAGAAATGAGCTTGGGAGGTGACCTGACGCATGCTCCTGTTCTCACCGCCCTCCTCTGGGGAGAGAGCTCCTTCCACCTTAGAGGCATTCAGAGTCGGAGATTTCTCCCCACCGAGAACCTCTTCCACCATGACGGAAATGGAGGGCCGTAGTGCTTGCCTAGGATTCTATCGGCAACGGCGTCTTTGCGAAGGGTGCGGCTGGAGAGGACAAGGCCGCTAACAGAGGATGAAGTGTAGGAATGCCGAGGGGCCACGACAGCCGTGTGTCCGATGGCGGGGACTGGGAAGAGCAAGGCTAAGGGGCCAGGAGACAGGGCTTGTTGGGGCCGTGGGAAACAGACTGCAAGCACCGGGGAAGCAGCCCACACACCCCTCTCTTTGCCACCATGTGAGTCCCGGGTGGGCCTTCTGGCTTTCTTTGTCTCAGGGCTGACAGGCTGTGCTCCTGGAGGACCTGTCAGGGAGGAGAACGCTCTGGCGCCACCACAGTTCCTCACCTCATGCTCAGTGTAGGCCAAGTCCAGCCCCACATGTCCCCGTGAGGAGAAAGCCTCCCTCTGTCGCGGCAGTGGGCGACTGAATCAAGGTCGCACACATATTTTCTTTGATTAACTCTCTGATTCAAAAATGGTCGAGTTAATGGTCACTGTTAAAAAAAAAAAATTTCAGGTTTAATTTAGTCTTCACTTTTGGCTTTTCTGGAGAAAAGAGAGGAAGATCTTACCACAGCAGCTCCATATTCTTGCCTGCGGCAGCCATGAGCTCCTGCCGGACAGTAGCGCCTCCGTCAGGAAAGCATGTGTGCTCGGCTCACCTCGCCTCTGTCCCCACCACTCCCTGTTGTGTCCCTAAAACCCAAAGCAAGTTCTGATTTCATTCCACGCTCATATAATTGCTTTACTCAGAACAAAGAGACTTAGATCTCTTAAAATCTTTTTCTCTATCACAAATCTGAAAATGAAGTCTAAGAAGAGCTTATATTGGAATTAAAAAACAGGAGAAAGTATATTATCTATACACAATCAATATCAAGAGCACATCACAGTGTGCATGTGTCCGTTCCCCGAGCATCGTAGGCAGCAGAGCTTGGTACCAACCTTGGGGGTGGGGAGGTTCCAATTACCTCAGTGTGCGTATCCCACTTGGCCAGAAATTTCGGGCATTCACCCCACACCTGGCAGAGGCAGACACATTTGAGATGAAGGAGAATCGCTCTTAGTAGAATTCATGACTGCTGGGTAGTCTTCTCTTTCTTGTATGGGGCCATATTGTCCAAACACAGACATTTCTTTATTTCTTTTCTTCCCTTTTTAAAAAAAATTAAACTCCACTAATTAATGTATAATGTATTATTAGTTTCAGAGGTAGGGACCAGTGATTCATTAGTTTTATATAATACCCCGTGCTCATTACATCACGTGTCCTCCTTAAAATCTGTCACCCAGTTACCCCATCTATCCAGCCCCTCCAGCAACCCTCAGTTTGTTTTCTGTGATTAAGAATCTCTTATGGTTTGTCTCCCTCTCTGATTTCATCTTATTTAATTTTCCCTCCCTTACCTTATGCTCCTCTGTTTTGTCTCTTAAATTCCACATATGAATAAGATCAATGTCTGATTGACTTATTTCACTCAGCGTAATACCCTCCAGTTCCATCCACATTGTTGCAAATGGCAAGATTTCATTTTTGATGGTTGTGTAATATTCCATTGTATAGATGTACCACATCTTCTTTATCCATTCATCAATGCAGACATTTCTGGGAATGGAAGAGGCGCTCATGGCTTACACCTGAACAGGTGTTATCCAGGACATGTGGACACTCTCTCTCCTTGGAACAATTAGGTGCTTCTAAGGGGCAAATGTTGGCATGGTTCGAAAAAGTCAAGGAGCCACTGTAAGCCACAGCAGGAGGCACTCTGAAGGCAAGCACTCCGGAAGGTACCCACCAGGAGGAAAAGGGAAAGGGCTCCAGACAGCCTGGGCATGTCAGACAATACAGCAGCAAATCCTGAACTGGTTTCATGTCACCAACCACACACGTGTCCCTCTGGAATTCTCCTGGGTCAGGCACTGAAATTTCAGTGCCACTAAGGCTCAGATCCATAGACAGCCTGGTCAAACCTCAGGGGACTGAAGACCAATAACCTCCGAGGCAGACCTATTTGAGCATTTTTGGGACAATGCATAAAAGTCACGTAGCACAGAGATGGCACGTAACAGCTGCTCAGTACATGAGCTTCTCAAGGCAAGAGGCCCCTCTCACTGCACTTACCATGTACCTTCTTCATCAAGTCTTTCCTGACCCTTCCTCACTTGCCCTGGTGAAGGCAAAGTAAGAACTCAGTCTTGGTCTCTCTGTCACTCTCTATTGCACTGACTATTAGCCTGTGTGTTCCTTACCAGACCGGGACCCTCCGAGGGCAGGAACTTCAGCAGTGGTCCCCAATACCAGTTGCTATTGAAATCCCCTGGGTCGGGGTCTCTAGGTGGGAGACACAGGCATCCGTATGGGGTCCAGCTCCCGGCTGATTGCAATGTGCCCCCACGATGGAGAAGCCTTACCACTCAGAGGACCAGCAGCCTTGATGTGGCGGGGAAGTCCTTGATAAAACTCAAGACTCCTGGAGCTCCAGACCAACCTAATCAGAATCTGCATTGTTGTCATGAGATCGCTGTGATTGGAAGCATAAGAAAGCGGGTGAAGTGCTGATCTACCTCCTCCTCCCCCAGGGCCCAGCAGAGTGGCTGGGGTGGGGGGCAGGTGGGGGGTGCGGGTCGCTGATTGGAGGAAGGAGGGAAGGAGAGAAGGAATCTGTGTGCTACAGTTTTCAATGGGCTTTCACACCTGCTATCTCATGTGCTATCACCCAGATAGTTTTGAACTTGGGTTCAAAAAATTAAACCACAAAACATCCAGGAATTAAAGACTAGGTTCCTATCTAAGTTGATAAGAACAAGTAGTAGCCGCAAAATAATTGGATTTTAAAAGAAAATAGCTGATGAGTCTTTACAGTTTTATTACTCATGAGCTCTTCAGTCATGAGACCTCAGAATGCGCTGAGGTTTTTTGTCTTGTTTCTTAAAGGTGGGTAATTTTGAAAGCCAGGAAACCAGGACTGGCCCCCTGGCTGGAGCCAGCCCATCAGTATGGTTTGGGTACAGGTTCTGGAGGGCTGGGGCCACCAGATGGCCCTTCCTTGATGACGTGGGGCTCGGATAGGAGCTTCTGGGCTAGGAGCCTGTGTGGTGTTGCTCTCCCCTCCGGCCTCACCAGCCCTCAGGAGGGGCAGCTGCGGTAGCCGGCAGGGAACTATAAGGCAGAGACAGAATTGCAGTTTCCGACATTTCATCTTTGGGTGGACTGCTAAGGAAAGGGGAGGTGGGGCTGGGGTCCCCCTACCCGGGTTGTACTGGAGCCCCCGGGGGCTCCAACCCCACTCTCCAGGCACCCCTCGCCCCTATGCTAGCGACTCACAGATCCCCGCTACACCAGGGCTCCCCTGCCTTCTTCAGGCTCCCGCCTCCGGGCTCGGGGAAGAGGCTCCTCCTGACCCAGGAGGAGGAGAACAGAGGATCCGACCTCAGCCTGCTCTTAGCACCTGCTCTTAGCCTCCGCCTCTGCGCAGAACGGCCAAAGGCAAGGAAGTTCTTAGAAAGTTCTTCAGGCACAGCCTCTTGGAAATCCCAGAAAGACTGGAGCGAGCTGGGAACTCCTCTCCCGGCAGCTAGCCGGCCCACTGCAGCCACCGTGGGTTCAGGAGAGCGTCCCCGCAGCCGCTGTGTGACACGGGCACTCCCCAGTTTCCCTCTCGGCGGAATAAAACGGCACCTGCCCGGGGAGTAAATGAGGCCTGGGAAGCAGGATGCCGGCCCACAGCAGGCACCCCTGAATTGCCTGAAACTCTCCTGCCCCACCCCCATAACTCCAGCCCTGGTTGGGGAATAAACACCAACCTCAGCCATCACTGAGCAGGTGCCTTCATTCAGTCTTAGCGATGGCCCTCCTTGGTTGGCATGATCATCATCCCCAGCACACACTCCCTTGACAACATCTTTAATACTTCCTGCTTATCTCAAAGGTCCTTGAGGACATTGCCGTAACCACCTGAGAGTGTTTTCATATTTTAACAACAGTACAGTCATATAGATTCCTGGAGAACAGCATACAAATATCTAGTCTGAGATAGGCATGTTTTCTCCTCCATTACCCCTCCTCCAGCCTTATCCATATCCCAAAACTCTGGGAGGTAGACATTGACCCAGCAAATATAAAAGAGAAAAGAAGAAATCATTAAGGATATCTGCTCTCTTCATTTTCGCAGTAAGGAAACTGAGTCTGAAACAAGATTCCCAGGGGCGCCTGGGTGGCTCCATGGGTTAAGCATCTGACCCTTGATTTCGGCTCAGGTCATGGTCTCTGGGTCATGGGATCCAGGCCCAAGTCTGGTTCCATTCTGGGCAGTGAGCATGATGCCTGCTTAGGAGTCTCTTTCCCTCTCCCTCTGCCCCTCCTCTCCCACAGGCTTGCAGGCTTTCTCTCTCTCTCTCAAAACAAAACAAAATAAAACAAAATGAAACAAAGACTCCCAGCCCAGTGCTCCCCTCAGGAAACCCTGCTGACTTCCAAATGCAGTTTCTATCAAGATGCTGCATCCACAGGCTCCTGCTTTCTAGAAAAAGCACCCTCCATGACACAGGGCTTTCTTTGCTGTGTGTGGCGGGGGTATTCCAGACTTCTTAACGCAGAGGTCCACTTAAAAGGATGTCAGAGTCGCTCATGCATCACCTAAAATACGACTTTCTTTGGTTTTGCCTCTTTTGATTCTTTCTCCATTTATGTTTTTATATCAAAGGGTTTAAACCACTTTGCTGGACTTCAGGCTCTGTCTTCCCATTTTAATCAGGTCTGGGCCCAGCTTCCTATTCAGAGACGCAGGAGAGGATTCCAGATAAGCGACTCAACCAGGCTTGATGAGCTTTAATGGCATTTATAGCTGTCGGTGCCTTTCTCAGGTCCTGCAGGTAGCAGCTCTCATACTCCCTTCCCTCTTCCAGTCCAAAGCCTTTCCCGCACCTCGCTCTCCAGAGGCGGTTCCGCTCAGACCCCTGAGTTCCAAGGGGGCGGTGCTAGACTATAAAATCCAAGCAGGCTGGGTCAGCATTCCTCTTCTTCCTTGCTTAATCTCCAGCTTTTATTTTTTTTTAAGATTTTATTTATTTATTTGACAGAGAGAGAGAGAGAGATCACAAGTAGGCAGAGAGGCAGGCAGAGAGAGGAGAAGCAGGCTCCCTGCTGAGCAGAGAGCCCGATGTGGGCCTAGATCCCAGGACCCTGAGATCATGACTGAGCTGAAGGTAGAGGCTTTAACCCACTGAGCCACCCAGGCGCCCCAATCTCCAGCTTTTAGCACAGAAACCGGATCATCACAATCTGTCAACTTACCGAATGGGTGCATAAATGAGTAGAATAGATCTGGAAAATCTGATTCAAAAGCTCATCTCCACTGTCGCTGAAAATTCTTTTGACATTATGGGCCCACATTTCTTAGGAAGAAATCTAGGGCAGAGAGGTTCTATACCTTTCAGCTTGCCTCCTCTGAAAGTGGCCCACTGGGGTTTTAGACACTTGACTTAGATGCTCTGTGTCTCTTTCCTCATCTTTAAAATGGGGGTTAATGGGATATTGCATTAAATTTCACTTCAAGGAGACTTTATAAATATATATTTACATTTATACTTATGTTTGTACTCATATAGTCTTTCCCTAGATCCTTACAATGGCCCCCAGAGCTGGAATGGCAGGAAATATTATCTGGGGTTTATAGCAGAGTAAATTGAGGCAAAGAAATGAAGACTGTTTTCGCTTGGGTCATAGAACACGCTTCTTGGAAGCTGAGCTAGAACCCAGATCTCACCCTAGGCTGAGCAAGGAAAAACTTCTGCTGAGGATTCTAGTACACTTGGAAGACAGATGCTGATCTCATATCAGAAGTGAACCCTTTCTCTATCTGCTGGGCACAAAAACACAATTCTCAGATCTTGACTGAGGTGTCCTAGAAAAATCTTTCTCTGTTTCTAGTACAGTGTAAGGCTTTCTCCTACAAGAACATATGAAAGTGTATTTAAAAATAAAGAAAGAAACAGTGCAGAAAATCGGCAGGAATGCTATTTCTCTGGAAGAGCTGAGGGCAGGAGAATGTACTTTCCAGTTGCCCTAACCAGTGACTCATTCTGGCCAGCACTGTGCCTGCCCTTCCCAACACCAGTGGCTCGGGCAGTCCATGGGCAGCCCTCCCATCAGACTGCTCCCAACAGCCGGGGTCCCCAGGAGCCCCCAAGGCATTACAAGTAGCAGTATTTCTCACCCTTTCTGGACATGCCTGAGTTCTCAGTAAATAGTCTTTGACCCAGGGGCAGAGCAAAATCATGCTTACGATTCTGCAGCACCAAGCATCCCTCTCCTAGTTTCATTTATCTTTGTAAATGCCATGTGAGGGAGTGGGGAGCAGGTGGCCATGTGCAGAATGGGAAAGTCTGAGATGTCTGAGACAAACCGCCCGTCAGATGACCCTTCAATACGGGATTTTAAAGGTTACCTTGAAATTGCCACAACCACCAAGGCAGCAAAGAAAAAGATCTGCCAGGATCATCTGACTCCACGATGGGTGACATCTTCCTCCATGGCTCATAGAACATTTATCTGCGTTGTGCTATCAGGTTCACTGTTTCCTGGGAGTAGGAATGCCTATGAAATCAAGACAAGCTTGCTTATAAAGATGAAAGGTTGAGTAATAGCATCCTCTGAGGTGAATTCCCCCAGGATCCGAAGCTCATAGAACTGTCTGGAACAAGCAGCTCTTCGGTCTAAGAAGGAGCCACAGAACTTCGATGTCTGCAAGGCATCATATGGTGGGTACTGGGAGACGCCAGACTGGAGCAGATAAACCCAGATTCAAACCCTAGCTTGGCCACTTAACTACTTGAGCTTCATCTTAGTCTGAAGATTGGAAGCATCACAGCAGTTCTGCTCTAATACCTTCGTGTGAGGCTTATATACCAGCAAATGGATATAAATTTCTTAGCACAGTGCCTGCTCGTGAATACTCAGAAGTTTAAGCTGTGATTATTTTGCTTGCCCAGTACACCCTCCCCCCGGCCGCCATAGATCTGTTCTCCATCTCTATGCGTTTAGCTTTCATTTGTTTGGTTTTGATTCTACATATAAGTTTATAGCCCTTTTGAAAGCCTTAGGGGTGGGTGTTAATATCTTGTTCATTTCAGGTTTTTTTAGAGGGCGGGGAACTACTGTGCCAAAATTTTTAATGGTGGTTCTACACAGTGATTTGTCATATTAATAAAGGCTCAGGCAGCCACGGACTCCCCTCCCAGACAGTAGGAGTGACCACATGGTGAATCAGACACTCACTGCCTTTTCCTTCCTGTCTGCTGCTAAGATCTGAGACATAAAGAAAGGAGACAGGGAGATATAAAGAAAAAAGCCAGGCTCTGGGTCCCGTGAGCAAGAATCCAGAGTCAGCTCTGCTAGGTGAGTGTTTGATGGCCCGGGTTATCGCTTAACCACTTACCTCTTTGCGACTCTCATTTATTTTCTAATTTATTCATTCATTTATTCAACAAGGGCTTTTTGAGTACACAGTATGTTCTAGGGTACCCTCCAGGTATTTGGACTGTATGGGGGAAAAAAAGGACACCACGGTGCCCTGTGGAGCTTACATTCTAATGGAGGAGGAGAGACGCCTAGAAATAAAGGCGATGCATAAGCAATCAGTGTTTACATACTGGAGATCAGGCTCCCACTCTGGCCAGTTGCTGTGATAAGAAGGGACAGTCTGTGTGTGATGCATGGACTGTAGCGGGTCTTTCATTTTTGCAGTTATTACCTTTTTGAATTATTCCCAGATTTCTTAAATCCTTTCAATACCATGTGCAGTTTGCCCCTACATATTTGTTCATTCAACACACAACTATTGAGCTGGTTTTATATGCTAGAATCTGTAATAAATGCCAGGGAAACAAGGGGAAAAAATGTGGTCCCTACCCTTGAGGACTCTGCAGTCTGGTCCACTGTGCGCTAGGTGAGGGCCTTGGAGAGCAGGGCCAGGAGTGGCCTCAAGGTCTTGTGTTTCTGTGAATCAGCACAGTCTCCTTCACTGATGATGCCTTTTTTCTTTTTTTTAACTCAACTCATCCCAGCTATGGCTGGCGATTCTAGGAATGCTATGAACCAGGATATGGAGATTGGAGTCACTCCCAGGGACCCGAAGAAGATTCCCAAACAGGCCCGCGACTATATCCCCATTGCCACCGACCGTACTCGCCTGCTAGCAGAAGGCAAGAAGCCCCGCCAACGCTACATGGAAAAGAGTGGCAAGTGCAACGTTCACCATGGCAACGTCCAAGAAACCTACCGCTACCTGAGCGACCTCTTCACCACCCTGGTGGATCTCAAATGGCGCTTCAACCTGCTTGTCTTCACCATGGTCTATACCATCACTTGGCTGTTCTTCGGTTTCATTTGGTGGTTGATTGCTTACATCCGGGGTGATCTGGACCATGTTGGTGACCAAGAGTGGATTCCTTGCGTTGAAAACCTCAGTGGCTTCGTGTCTGCCTTCCTGTTCTCCATTGAGACTGAAACCACCATTGGGTACGGTTTTCGGGTGATCACAGAGAAGTGTCCGGAAGGAATTGTACTCCTCCTGGTCCAGGCCATCCTCGGCTCCATCGTCAATGCCTTCATGGTGGGCTGCATGTTTGTGAAGATCAGTCAGCCAAAGAAGAGAGCAGAGACCCTCATGTTCTCCAACAACGCGGTCATCTCCATGCGGGACGAGAAGCTCTGCCTCATGTTCCGTGTGGGCGATCTCCGCAACTCCCACATTGTGGAGGCCTCCATCCGCGCCAAGCTCATCAAGTCCCGGCAGACCAAGGAAGGGGAGTTCATCCCCCTGAACCAGACGGACATCAACGTGGGCTTTGACACTGGGGATGACCGTCTCTTCCTCGTGTCTCCACTCATCATCTCCCATGAGATCAATGAGAAGAGCCCTTTCTGGGAGATGTCTCGGGCCCAACTGGATCAGGAGGAGTTTGAAGTTGTGGTCATTCTAGAAGGGATGGTGGAGGCAACAGGTAAGATACTTTATCCTCCTTGGCTACACATTCCACATTCTGGGAGCTTAGGCCACCAGAACTAGAAGACGGAAGTTGGTGTCTGAGAATCCTGGGATTCTCACCCAGCCCAATCTCTGACCGTGATCTGAGAGGTGTTATTACTCAATCAAGAGAGAGTATTAACAAGAGCTACTGTTTACTGAACCCTCTAACTTCTGTGCATAGTTCTAAACTTTAAGCATGGAGTATTACACTTAATGCCTTCCGGCTCCCCATGAGATGACGTTCCTTAGGTTACAGATAAAGAAACAGAGGCACAGATTGGCAAGTTATGGGTCTCCTTTTGTCCAAAAGCAAGTCATAGAGCTGGGATGCCCATGACAGCAGGGAACACCAAAGCTGGCTCTTGCTTTCAATAGGCTACCCCGCCCCCACCGCATCCTGGGCATGTGTCTACCCAAAAAGAGGTCAGTGATCAGATAACTTTGAGAAAAACAGTGAAACAAGGTGCACAGGCTTCTCCAAAGTAGGACTTCGGGGTGTCTCTACGTGCTGTGAATCACTCTGGGAGAAGAGGCTAGTGTGTGGCATTTCCCAAACACAAGGCTTCCCAAAGTCACAGAATCCAACCAGAGATGTCTATGCCCCGGACCTGTGAGGGGAGCTCCTCTAGCAGCCTCCCCTCTGGAGAAGGCTGTCCCTCAGCTTCCCTGTGGAAGGCTGGCTGAGTGAATATGGGACGAGTCAAAACCAGGACACTGGCATTCACATGTGCCCAAACAAACTCCCTCTCCATGGCCAGCCTCTGGGCAGCTGGTAGCCCAGAACTTCCGCTGTTCCTCAAGGTCAAGGCCTCGGTGCAGGGCTCCAGGGAGCCCAGGGTCCCACTCCAGAAGAACCCTACACCCTGTTTCTTATTCCTTGTCTTCCTCTCACCCTCTCTTCTAGTCATCCAGCAGACTGGGCCCCTGTAGGCCTCACTCAGGCTCAGGACAATACATAGTTTTCTAATTCCTGCCACAGCGCTGTAGGACCACACCAACCCCGGTTAACAGACATAAATGCCACGTTACCCAGCTTCTTGGAGACAACGTTTGATTCAGGTCTTCCCCTCATGAATCTAGAGTGTTCTCTGCCACACCGCATTGCCCCCTGAAACTTCAGGGGCCGGTCACAAAGATGGCCAAAAAAGCCTTCCTCACCTTTCGGGAAGGTGGCTGCTGTGTGGGAAACTCAGGCGGGCCCTCCCCAGAACTTCTCCTTCGGCCAGAGCCTGTGGGACCCGGTGGGGCTGCAAATGGCTCCGGGGGACCGATGCAGAGGGGGCTGCTCAGCCATCTGCTGGGAGCTGGAGCCCGGCCAGGCAGCATACGGAGGCGGCCGAGGGAGCCCTGGGGCCAGGGACAGTCAGGATACAGGAAGCCCACGGCAGAGCTGGGGTTCCGTGGGTCAGGCTGCCCTTGCTGCTGGGCTCGGGAGCAGAAGCCCGGCTGGGTTTCTGGGGGAAGAGCACCACTCTGAGGCCACAAAGGAGGGGTCAGGGCAGAGATGTGCTGACGAGCACACTCTCCCCCTGCCTTCACTGCCACCTATGGTGGAGGGGTCAGGTGGTGACCCAGCTGAACTGGGCTGTCCCCTAAGTCTCCTTCAAGGTCGATGAGCCCCAGGTGACCCGCCCTGTCTAATTGATCTCTTCCCCTCCCACAAGTGCAGGGGGCCTGGGAGACGAGGGAAGGGGAGCCCCAGCCACATCTGTTCTCACCTCTGTGGCTTCCGTGGCTTGATGGCCACGTTAGAGAGACAAGCGTGCACTGTGATTCGGGCCGAGCTTGGACGAATACAGTTCTACCGCAACCTGCCGGTGTGTGTCTGGGCAAGCTGCATCAGGAAAATGGGCACAACCCACCTCACGGGGCCGCTGGGGGATTAGACGATTTGATGGCGCGTCCCACGGAAAGCGCTGCACTTGCCTGGCACCCACAGCGGCTTCTTTCCTTTCCAAATGCTCAGGAAGATGACTGCCAGGGATACAGGTGGCGTCTCTCGCTACAGGGGCCCACCGCCCCGTCCCTAGAGGTGACAGACCAGGAAGGCCTGCAGGAGATGTGGCCCATAGGTTCGTGTGCGGGTGCTGTCCCGCTGTCTTTCCTGGAGCCCCTAAGCTCGCAGACCCCCGACCTGGGTCTAGGCTGCACGTGTCCCGCTTGGGGCTTCTCCACCTCTTCTGGGCAATGACAGGCGAGCACTGCATGGAAAGGCCTGGCCCAGGC
>PITA01025338.1:0-24563 GCA_004023965.1 Spilogale gracilis
AAGGTGATCTCCACCTGTTAGAGATCCACATAACTCAGGGTTTGCTGTTTTGGGTACATTTTCCTTGATAATGAAGTCTTCTTGTCTGTCACTTGGGAAATATACATTTGACTGCCAACATTTTTGAAACTGACTAAGGGAAGTGGAATATATGTAGTTGGTTTTCAACATAGTAATTTCTGGTCTCTCTTGTGCCTGGTTCCCCGCAAAGTCCAGTCCTTCTAGATTAATATCTCCAGAAGGAAATCCTGGAGTCCAAGAACTACTTACACAGATTTTCAACTACTCCTCTTATTTCTTTTCCTTATTGCCACTCCTACTTTTAAAGTTATAAGCTTCTTCCAATTTCTTAATCTTTCTGGATTTCTAAAAATCAGGCTTTTTTTCTTGATTTCTGTATTGTATAATTGAGTTTCAGCTTACTCAGGGCTCCACATTATTTATCATTTGCCCATCTGCTTTATTTTTCCAATTTTGCCTTTATGGGCTTACTCTTCTTTGTAATTCCATTAGGTTTTGGGATGGAGAAGATATAAATCATGTAACAAGAGGAAGTTCTAAATAAATTTATTTCCACAGTGACAAAATGAATTCCACCTCCTCCCAAAGTACAGTCTTAAGGGAAAAAAAAAGTATGAATTTTTGCTACATCTCAGATTATAAAGGAAGAGTCATTGACGTTGACAGTGGCTGACCTTGTAATGGTATAAACCAGTATTTGGACAGAGTCAAATGGTAATTTGTGAAGTCACTGTATGACCATCAATATTTAATGAGCTGGTTAAATTTAGGAGACTATAATAATGATTTTCCTGGACATCCTCTATGTAAAAAAGAAATACATTTAAGTAGAAAATAAGAGCTCTTGGGTTAGAGTTCTCATGAATGTCTTTCCTTCAAGCAGAGAAGCCATTGCCTAAGAACAAGAGCATGGAAGCTTCCAGAGTTATCATCACTGGAAACTAACTTTCTGTATTTGTGGATCCTTCTTATAAGCTTTTTACTCAAGCCTACACTTAAGAAACAGATGTACTCTTAGTGTGCTGACAAATCAGGTTTAGAATATGCAAGGTTTAAGGACAAACTCTGGGCCAACACAATTTCACAAGATAAATGTGGTGCTGAGTTGGAGAACAAATTTCAGAAAATAACTTTTAAAAAAAGGCAAGTTGGGCAGCCAATATTTCAAACATAGAAATACTCCAGTAAGGAAACAGAAGACATTAAAATGGAAACAACAGTGACTGAAGTTAACACCCATTTTCACTATGGCTCCTGGAGGCCAGGTGTATCAGTCTGGAACCATTCAGCAACATAGTGCATATGAAGGAGTCCAATAAATGTCTCCCTATCATACATATAAGGAACTTACTACAAAAATTTTTAGGGAGAACCTGAAAATCAAACAAGGTTTCAATGAAGCAACCAGGGATTTTTCAGCACCATCCTTAGGACAGGGGGTACAAGGAGTGAATGCTGGACTCTAAGAGCTGGGGCTGTCTGGCAGGAACTGAAACATCGGAGGAAATAAATCTATTATCTATAGACTCCACTGGAGGTGGAGGAAAAGAGTGACAAATACTGGCTTTTCCTTTCCTCATTCATATCCCACCAACGCATTCCAGTCACTGACCTTAACTAGAAGCCAATTATCAGGGAATCCTAGAAAACATAATTTTCAAGACTAAGACAGAGAATGCAATTAAGAGGAATCAAATTAAAATATTCACTTAGGCTCTATATACTCTCTCCACAAGTAATGTGCTTATGAATCCAGCAAATAAGCCCTTGACTGGCAGAGAATAGCCACACTAGCTTTGATTGGATTTTTTTGAACAGCCTTCCCTGCAATGGAGTCCTTAGTAAATATTTATGTGAGACAGAATTATTCTTATAGTTTGGGCTACTTCTTGAGCAGTGTATCTTTTTATAGCTTCTTCAAAGTTTCTTGCCCCTTGAATTGATCTTGCCCTTTCCAAGTTCCAGAAAACCCATCTAATCTGTTAAGTACTGACTTAAAAAAAAATCTGTGCATATCTCTACTTCGGGATAGCTTTCTATCATGTAAGAGACAGTAAGATATATTACCGGAAATACATCATAATGGGGAAATACCAACTTTTATCTTCCCTTTCTACTCTACTAATTTGCTACAGTTCCACATCTGGAATAGCAACTGCAATTAGAAATCCTGCCTACTTAACTTTACAATAATTCAGTCATTCTTACAGACCCATCAGTCTTTGAAAGTAACCAAATCTGAGAGTTAAATGAGCTGTGCTATAAACCATTCCTCATTGCATTTTTAGCCTTCAACTATGGTACTTTTTTTGCCTTTTCTAGTGATTCAATATTGCTTTTTATATATAATTTTCTTAAACAGGATGAATGATAGTAACTTGGCTCTCCCTTCTATATAATTCTTCCTAAAGATTCTGTCAACTGCTTATAGTATTTCCAGAACCTATACACTATGGGACTGGAGGAACCAAACATAAGTGTCCTATTGGGTATACAATAAGGTGAGCATAGGTCAAAACTGCATTTTGTATTTGATCCCCCAAAATACTTTGTCTATTTGTCCCAAACCTAGTGTTAATTCAGAGTCAGTGCCCAAGAGTAAATTTGGCAGGATCTTTTGGCAAGTTCAGGAGATATATTCTTAGAATTTATTTGTGATTTCATTATGGTAGCTTCCTCATAAATACCTGACATTCTCTTAATTCAGGGATACCAGGTCTGTTGCAGCATTTAGGTTTAGAAATTCAATAAGAATTTATGACTCTCTACTGAAATGACACTCCAGATTTCTGTTCATATCATTTGAAATTTTTTTCAGCTGGATTAATCAAGTATGGTCTTACTGCACATTCTGTATCAATGCTATGGTCAAGAAACTTGCTATAAAGATCACTAGAGGTTAAATTATGTTGAGTACCATGATGTTCAGCTGCCTGAAGTGGTTACCATTGCAAATGTGGCTCTGGTATTTATAGCACTCCTTTAACTCACCCACTCAGTAACTTTCTGCCCCATGGAAATCAGGGAATCCATTTCAACTGCAGCAGTGAAGCATCTCTAACCAACATCTTAGCCCAACAAAATTACACATTCACTTAAATGCTTTCAAACTTATGGGTACTCCTAGCAACAGTGCATTTCTTTCCTTTTTTTTTTTAAAGGTTTTATTTATTTATTTGACACACAGAGAGGCAGACAGAAAAAGAGGGGGAATCAGACTCCCTGCTGAGCAGAGAGCCTGATGTGGGCCTAGATCCCAGGACCCTGAGATAATGACCTGAGCCGAAGGCAGAAGCTTAACCCACTTAGCCACTCAGGCACCACAACAGTACATTTCTTAAGACCTCAATACAAGGCATGCTTTCTGAGAAATGATGAGGAAATATGTGAGTGGGCCATAATGACAAATTCACTCTAACACTCCTCTTTCAGAGTATTTGGGTTTCTCTTTACCATCTCACAAAGGTTTTCTGATATCCTGACTCTAGTTAGCAAGTGCAACTCCCTAATGAAGACTTCAGTTACCCAGTTGAGAGGCCATTAGAACCAGTTTCAAACACTCAAGTTGACACATTGATCTTGAGATCTACAGGAAGTGCATCCATATTTAAGTTAATAGTGTCACCTAGCATTACCTTCTCTACTATTTCTGATGTCCTTAAATTAGTCCCTCTTCTGGTTACCCAAATATTTGATAACATAAATTAGAAAAGTTTAAAAACTTTTGGCATGTACTCCTTAGCCTCCATGGGTTGACTTATCAACTGCTTCCTCATAAGTTAGGAGTGGGCTGTGATATGATACATTGGGGCTGGAGATTACAGGGAAGACAAAGATGGGGCACAGAGAGAACTGGTTCTTTCTTGTATGGTGACAGGATCCCCCGCACGTAGGACTACACTTAGAGGAGGCTCATTGGGCTTGTGGGTACAAGATGTGCTGATTCCTCCAAATTCCTCTACACATATGTATCCCAGTCCTAGTTTCTTCTTTCCCTATCAGTGCCATAGTCCTCACATAATAATCTTGAAAGCATTGTGAATTCACTTGATGTCAGAATTTGTCAATCTGTAGGATAAAGTAATGTGCTTTTAAATTTTGAGATATCTATGTCCTTTAATATTGAAAGTTTGCCAATCCTTTTAATGTATTCAAAGTTTCCACTGTTACTTTGAGCCAAAATT
This sequence comes from Spilogale gracilis, assembly GCA_004023965.1. NCBI lineage: Eukaryota > Metazoa > Chordata > Mammalia > Carnivora > Mephitidae > Spilogale > Spilogale gracilis. Next base: position 4,206 of record PITA01025338.1, read on the forward strand.
ATAGGTATTTTGCAGATTTTATTTTGTAATATTGTTTCCTTATGGTGTTCATTTCTGTAAAGACAACTACTTCTTTTCATAAACCTTGACTTTCTAATGAACTTTATGTTTTGGAAGTAGCAATGCAGTCCCTTAAGACTCACTTTCATTTCAAAGAGATCATACTGGATTATTATGAGCCCTAAATCCAATACAAGTGTCCTTATAAGAGATAGAAAATGACATGGAGAAACACAGAAACCCTATAGAGATGGAGGCAGGGATATGATCTATGCTGCCACAAGCCAAGATATACCAGGAACCACCAGAAACTAGGAGAAAGAAAGAAATATTTTCCCCTAGTGCTTTTGGAGGGAGTACAACTCTGCCAACACCTTTAATTTTAGCCTTCCAGCCCCCAGCACTGTGGGAAAATAAATATCTGTTGTTTTAAGCCACCAAATTTGTAGTAATTTGTTATAGCATCCCTTGGAAACTAATACAGTCACAAATGACATTCCTTTTCACTTATCAGAGTTATGTACACTATTCTCATTTTATTTATTTCAGTACTAATGGGATTCTTAGTTTTAGGCAGAAAGAAATTTGCTCCTTTCTGACTAAAAAAAAATCCATGCAGTTTATTGAGGAGCCCCATGAAGTTTTAGGGATGAAGGTTGGAAAATGGTTAGTTAATGGATAGAAGTCTAGGCAGTCAGAAACAGCCGAGATGGGGGCCCAGGTGCAGTTTGGTGAGCCCAGCATTGCCACAGCTATGGGATACCATACCTAAGAGCTGTTCCTCTTCAACTGTCCTGTACCCAGCATAAAAACATTGACCCTACTGCCACTGCTCTTTTGCCCCGAACATTGTGGATGCTTCTGGCACTGCCACAATGGAGTCTTCTCTCTCCCTGCTTCTTGGAATCATTAGATGTAAATTTAGAGCCCTCAGTGGTCATCTGATATCTGTCTAGCCTGGCTTAGTTTTTCATGAGTTTGCAGGAAGACAGAAGGGGGGCCTGGACATGGAAACATCAGTCCTTCAAAACTGGTGAAGATTCTGCCTCCCACTAGATCTCACAAATGTTGGGAGGTAGAGTGGAATTTCACAGTTCACAGGAAGGAGACTAAAGGTAGGGAAACAAAATAAAAATAAAACTAGACTAAAAGAGCAAAAAATCTTCACAAAAATATGTTGCACATGTTTAAGACCAATTCTATTGATGCCATAGAGAGAAGAAATCCCTTCCAGGCTCTGTCAAAACGCCTTCCAAAACTCTATCATATAGTCTTAATGAGAAGGTAAGAGAAGTTGCATTAGGTTCTGTTACCAAAATGCTGTCTTTCTTTCTTTTTTTCTTTAAGATTTTATTTCTTTATTTGACAGAGAGAGATCACAAGTAGGCAGAGAGGCAGGCAGAGAGAGGAGGAAGCAGGCTCCTTGCTGAGCAGAGAGCCCAATGCGGGCCTCAATCGCAGGACCCTGAGATCATGAGCTGAGCTGAAAGCAAAGGCTTTAGCCCACTGAACCACCCAGGCACCTGCTACCTGCTGTCTTTCTTGTAGAAAAAAGAAGTATGGTAATATGGTAAATACTTGTTCCTTTTATCTTACTAAATACAAGTTTTTAAAACACTTGAAATAATAGTGTATTTACTTTTCTTGTTTATCCCCAAGAACTCTTTGCCCATACTTTATCATTGTGGTATCTCTGTTAGTGCCATATTCAGAATTAAACTCCTGTGGTTAACTGATAACATTTGAAATGAATGAAAATGACATTTACTTGTGTTTATGTAAAAATATCAGGGACAATATTAAAGAAACACAAAGCTTTGATACTATTGTTTAAGGAAATTACATGAGTAAAAAAAGCCACTTTAAATGTCAATTTATAGTATTATTTCAAAAGGAATGTATTTCATATTGATCAAAAAAGAAATACTAATAATGAGTTTAATAGATCACTTGAAATGAAGGAAAATTTACTTATGATGGCAATATCTCATTGTCTAGGAAAGTCAGATTTCTTGTTGTCACTGGAAGTTCCCCAAAGAAACTTATTAACCAATTCAAAATAAAAATCAATTTCCATGGTTTATGCTGTCACCACTATTGACATTTGAATACATATAACTGAATGGCTTGTCTTTGTGTTTGTTGAGTAATGTGTGAGAATAAGTCACCAGTGTAGCATACATAACATTTATCAAAGTTTTAAGAATTGGAAAAAACACAAAATGTCATGTCACATTACTTTATTCCATAACTCTGAGGTAGAATGAACTTCTGGTAAACTATAGAGAGGAATGGGAATCTATAAAGGTTTAGCAAACATTTTCACTCTACGAGTTCATGCAATCTAAAATCAAAAACATTCTCTTTATTACCTTTATTTGAAAATAGTAACACTTGTTTTAAACATGTATTTATGGTTAAGTATTGCAGATTGCTTTGCGCTTACTCCATTCTATACATCTTCTAGAATATTTTTATAATGCAGATATTGAAAAACTAAAAATCACATTGTTAATACTTCTTTGTTGCTAAGGTTCTGGATGCTAAGTGAGACTCTCCCACTAAAAAGATCCACCCATATGAAATTTGGAAAGCCCAAGTGGGAATGAAACCACCTTTCTGGTGTTGGACAGGCAGTCAAGGTCATGGAGACAGGACTTTTTTCTGCAGCAGTCAGCATTCCAGTTTCTCTCCTCTGGTTTCCTGATTATAAACAAACAAATAAACAAACAAACAAACAAACAAACAAACAAACACACAAAAAACTGTTACTATCTTTCAGGATCCAGGCACTAGTTTTGTGAATGGGGAGACATTTGTGGTAGTGATGGTTTTCTGGCTGGATTCCTGATGTCTGTAGTGCAATCATGGTAGTGTGATCTTCACCTCAACAGTTTTCATGGTGGCTTCAGTGGTAAGAGCTCCCTTTGCAGGCAGGTTGTCAGGGTTTGGAAGTCAGTATTTGAAATCCCATCCTAAATTGTATTTTTCCCTTGCAATAATATATGTGTACCTACATATTTCTATAGAAAATTTCTTTCTAAATACATGCATATAGTGCTTTAGCATTTTTTATTTCCTGAGTAGAATGGTGACTAATAAAACATTTAAAAATAATCTTCACCAGACAATTCATCTATCTCCTAAACATGAATTATGGCATCCAAGAAAGTGTAGGAAGCTTCATTTGAAGATCTTTGAGGGGTAGCCAGTCAGATCATCTCTTCTAGAAAAGTTTGACTTTGGGTGAATCACAACTTCCTTAAAGATGCAAGACATAGAGGGGTGCCTGTGTGGCTCAGTTGGTTAAGCGACCACCTTCGGCTCAGGTCATGATCCCGGAGAACCGGGATCGAGCCCCACATCAGGCTCCCTGCTCGGCGGGAAGCCTGCTTCTCCCTCTCTCACTCCACCTGCTTGTATTCCCTCCTTAGCTGTGTTTCTTGCTGTCAAATAAATAAATTAAAAAAGAAAAAAAGATTCAAGACATAGGAAGGACTTATCGAACAAAACAAACTGGAAGTCTCACTCAGGTAGTTAGTTGGGGGAGTTGTCATCCTCTCTGTGAACTTTAACTCCTACCTCCCAAATCTAATCATTCACTAATGCTCTCAGATCCCTACTGTTATCACACCTTCACTTGAAATCTGGACAATAAGGAATCTAATATGTAATGGTAAGATTTTTTAAATCTCCCAAAAGAGATAAAAAAAAAATATTCATCATACACTTCATTGTATCTGTCATGAAATGTGCCATTTACTCTCTTTTGCCTCATTGAAAATGAGGGCATATCTATTTTTAGAGATACCTACATTTCACTTCGTGATAAGGAAAAGCATTGCCATAGCTTTCCTGGAGATTTGTTTTCTGTTCATTTGTGTTAATTTTTATGGAGCTGGTAATTAGTGAATCACTTAACCAAAATATCTTTCCAGTAATCAGGAGTTCATATTTTACAATTATGACTAAGTTCTTCCACAATAAATGGTGGCAAAAAAAACCCTGAAGCCATAAAAAATGTGCCATTTAATGAAATTAAAACGGTGGCTTGCCAGAGTATTATACACCATCACATGTTGCTTGAAGGAAGTCCATTTTGATTGGAATAAATAAACACTGGTGGGAAATAAATCTCTGTTTTAGATTTCAAATGCAGTTGTTTACAATATTGCACCTAAGGGTGAAAAACAAATGAGGTAAATGAATTTGTATATACATTCCATGATTTTCCAGCAGTGTTATAATTAAGACTATAAAACATTGCTTTTAGCAAATAGCTATTGTGGGAATTCTTTCCCACAGCCTCATGCATGGCAGCTACACTTTGTGTGCCTTGATTTCCTCTGACAAGGATTGCGACTGTCCACAGAAGGAAGACAAAATGTAATTTTTATATAGTGAATTGTTTACGAGAAAGACAAATGCTAACAGGGTTAGCTTACCCTGATTGACTTCTGAAAAATAAAGACAATTCTAGATTCAAAACCAATCCCCTTCACAGAGCAGAGAAAAAAACTCTGCTTATATTTTCTTTTCTTTTTGAATGGAACCACTGAGGCCCTCACGGTCCCTGGTCAGAGGCTCAGAATATCACAAATCAAACACAGAATTGCATAAATTCTAAGATATGTGGGGAGAATCTCTGCATTGTCAATGTCTTTGTCAATCTATTGGACCTTATCCCTGATGCGACTATATTTGACTCATTTTTAGCTAAAAGATAGACTGCATAATTAATACCCCACAGCAAAACCTTGATGTGATAGTGGGAGACAGCTTCCCAAAGCTCCTGGATGTATTCCCTACTGGATGTATTCCCTACTCCTGGATGTGTTCCCTACTGGCTCTGCATTTCCTCCTACACGGAACACTGCTCCTTCTCAGTTTCTTCTACTGGCTCTTCTCCTTCTTTCTAACATTTAGCTATTATCATTTCCCATCACTCATTCCTTGTGATTCTCTTCTCCATCTGCACTCATACTTTGGGTAATTTTATGCAGGCTATGGCCATAAATACCATCTCTTTCCTTAAGATTCGCAAATTGATATCACGAAGCTCAAACTTTCCCTTTGTTCTAGAGTCCCCTATTTGATTGGCAAATAAATTTTAACGTGTTTGAAAAACCCTTCTGTTCTGTATCTCCAAACTCACTACCTTCTCCTGAGTCTTCACCATTACTCTTCACTAGTAGCTCAGGACAAAAGACCAGGTTCATGTTTGTTTTCCTTTTTCTTTCACAACCAGAGCATCAACATGCCCTGCTAAGATATGTCAAAATAGACCCAGAATCTAATCATTTTCTCACTGCCTCCACTGCTATTCTGTTCAAGTTGTCATCATGTAGACAATGACAACTGTAACATCTCCCAACTTGTCTCATTCCTTCCACTCCTTCCTCTCACCCTTTTCACCAATTTCACCCTCAAGTCTATTCTCCAATATAGTTTAAAAATATTTAACAGAGTACATCACCCTCAAAGCCCTTCTATGAGTTGCATAGCATTTAGAATAATCAAAATTCTACTTCATGGCATAAAAGAACCTCTTGGTTCTGAATCAGGACTATCTGAGTGACCTGATCTCCAAGTTCCTCTGGCCTATTCCCTTCCAGCCCCACTGAATGCTTGGCTGTTTCTTGAGCTCTAAACTTGCTTTGGAGACTTTACGTTTGCTATTCTCCAGTGTCATCTCCTCTAAGGGATCATGCCAATTATCTAAACTAAATAGCAGAGGAAACTGACATACTCTGTTTCTTACTCTGCTTTCTTTGTCTTCTTATCTCTTAGAAACTCCTCTTTGGGAGGAGGTTTTTTTTTTTTTAATTTATATTTTCTTTTCTCTTTCTTTTTCTTTTTTTTTTTTCTGAATTTGCTTACTTGTCCCTCTCTCTCAACAAAACATTTTCTGTTATACCACAGGTACCTATTCTTTTTCCTATTTGCCACATCATCTTTGCATTTAGATCACAGCTTGGCAAATACTAGATGCTCAAATATTATTTCTTGAACAAATAAAATTTCCTTTCCCCCTTCCCTAAATTAGAGTCCTCCTGAGTATAGCAATATCAGCATTCAATTTAATTCCCCCTTGAATAAAAAGATTAACCCTTACTTGCTTACTCTGAGCCACTGGTACTCCTGTCTCACATAGACATATTATCTGAGCTTGGCTCTCCTTTTGGTTGTCTTCACTTTAACAAATAGTTAACATTAAATAATGATTATAGCTCCTAAAAAGAAATTATTTTTAGTCTGAGATTATAGATTCCATCCAAATTACATATTTATGTCAGGAGTTAAAAAACAAATATTTTCAATAACGTTTTCACAATAAAAACATATCTTTACTTATAGTAATTTTATTTTAAAATGATTCTCATTTATTACTCTAGTTTTTCTTTACTCTTTGTGCTGAACAGAAGCTTATTATTTTTGTCTCCAATGCAGTTGTAGAGAGAAATTGAGGGAAAAAATCTATAATTATTATCAGTGTTTTGAGAATTAACATGTTATTTTAACTTTCTTTTGTGTTTATGATTTTTTAATGTTTTAGAACTTAGTACCTGCACAAATAACAAGATGAAGATAGTGTGAAATGCTAAACTAAAGATGGTATGTTTTGTTTAAGTTTGTTTAAGCTCAGAACTGAGCACAGTGCTTTTGGTTGTGCTGAATTAGTATTTTCGAATTGGATTATCTTTACTTGCTCAAAACGTGATGGAATCTTAATCATCATTAGATATTTCTTATAATTAATTATTTATGACACAAACTGTTTACTTGTGGTTTATTTCTTAATACTTGCTTTCTATGGAATGTACCATTTCCATAATGATACAGATTAGGGTTCAAGGACCTTTGAACGTTTGGTTTCTCTTTAGACAGTTTATGATTCTATCAAGTATCTTCTTGTCAATGAGCTACCTAATACAGGGAAAATTAGCATCTTTTATTGTAGTTGAAAAATAACCTCTATCATTTCTACAGTGTTTTATAGTTTACAAAGACTTGTCATAAACATTATTTAACTTCTGACAGTACCAGGTGGTGATGTTCTCTCCAGTTTCTAAAGAAACAGTCTCTGATGAACTAAGAAATGCCCCAAGATTATAGAGCCAAAGAGAGGCAGAATCAAAAGTTTAAATTTATTTCAACTAATTGCAAATCCCAAACTACCTTTTTTAATATTTTAAGAGACACTTAAAAAAAAGTACACTCCTTTATTATTTATAATAAGTGGGGAAGAAAATAATTAGACCCAGGGAAATGTACCACATTAAGAGATCCAAAAGTTCTTTAAAACAAAACAAAACAAAACAAAACAAAAAAACCCAAAACATTCCTTTCTCTAACTCCCAAAAGAATGTAATAAAATTAGTCTTTGCTACATTTCACTAACAGTCATCACAATTTTTCAAAGTAGGACCATATTTTCTATTCTTAATTAGAAATATAGTTAATCCTTGAACAACATGGAAGTGAGAGGTAGGAGAAATTTTTTAACCAATTTTTTTCTTTTGTGGCTGTCTCTTTGGTCAGATTATAATGAGTCACTAAATCTTTAAAATTAGTTTTTAAAATTCTCAGTATGATTAAAATTGAACATTTCATCAAACCCTTGTTTATGGGAGGGTATAGCGGGGAAAGAAGAGCTTCAGAGAATTAATATTTTTCTCTGAAGAAGGCCCTAAGTAGAAGTATGAGTTAAAAGCCCAATATGTAGATTTGCATCTGATTATAAACTTTTGTGACAGATGCTTAACTGTGTTCACCCCTATACTAAATAGAGCATATGATACTCCTATTCATCATAGTAGAATTTATTTCTTTTAAGATGTGTTGGCTCTGGTAATTGAACCCCCAATAAATCAGAAGGAAATGAGAAATAAAAATATTAAAGCATTTCATAGACATTAATGTAAGGCCTTATTCATATATTTTTTAAATGACAGAGATTAATTATAAAGCATAGTTTCTCCCATCAAACAGCAACACATGGGATCAGGTTCCCTGACAGAGCTGAACTTTAATCAGAGGAAATAATTAGAAATTGCTCACTGTAATAACTTATTTCTCGCAATTTAGAGTGTGTCGTATATCAACAGAAACAGACCAAAAGAAGGGCAATGGAGATAAATTATGTTCATAAAATGTTCATAATATTAGTAGGAGTAATGATTCTTTTAAGTACAGATGTAAAAGCAAAATTCTAATTATGGCTTAACTTTCTCACAAATTGTGAGGTGCTGAACCTCTACAATCTCTAAATAGTATTCCAGGAAATGCTTCAATACGCTAATTGGATTGTTTGAAGGTTGTTAAGACACGTGGTTCTTACAGCATTACAAGTATGCTGTGGAAGGCCAGAGGAGACTGGGGAGACTTCTCCCTAAATCTACACTGTTGGTTCCTGGGGTTTTGCTTGAATAACTGAGTGACAGGAAATATTATCTGTTATTTACCATCCCACATACCTTTCTCATGAAGGTGTACAGCAAAGGGCTCTTTGTTGGGTGGCATGATGGGTGTGGGCACAGCCTGAACATTATAATCTGTATTGCGAATGAGAAAAATTACCCAATGGGTTGGGAGTGGAAATTATGAGATAAATGACATCGGTGGCTTGAGAAAAGAGACACTGAGTGAGATTATGTGTATTGTCATACTCCTCTAGAAAACCTTCAGTAAAATGTAAATCTCTCTCTGTCACACAATAAGCCATGGCCAGGGCTATTGCCCTGAAATGACAACGAGAACTCACGCCTTAGTAAGAGGTAGAGTAAATAAATGTGTATCTGTGATAGGACAAGAATTCCCTTCTATGGTAGCAGTGCGAACCCTTGAATGCAGACATGGTTCAGCATTTTAGTTTAAAGGAGCATAAAATTTCTGGGCTTTCCTGACCTGGCTGATTGCTCCTTCCACACCCCATACTGAGCTCATCCAATTATTGGCTTACCTCCCTGAGGAATAATGAGAGGCAGTGAGGAATTGTGTGCACTCTCTTTTTATTCTTAACTGTAGACACTTTGAACTGCTTTTCACAAAGTGAAAATAATGAGTCAAATCTAAGTCATCTCTCGCCATGATCCTTAAATGTGGAACTGCCTTTGTGGCGTGCCCCACTTTACTCTTAGACTGGACATTCTCTGGAGTAATATAAACTTTGCGTCTCTCCTAAAGTTTTTTAGTTTGTTTTTTTGTTTGTTTTTTTTTTTTTTTTTTAGGGTAAAAACAGAGGATACAGTTGGTGACAGCCAAGATCTGGAGTGGAGCATCAGGTAGTGAGTAGAGTGTATCAGTAGTATTTTCAAAGCCTATAGTAAGAGAAAAGAAGTAAAAAGAACTACAGGAAGATCTAAGGAAGGCCTTACTTCTAAACTACCATAAAAAAAAAAAAGAAACAAACAAACTATAGAGAAGTATACAACTTACAGAGGACTCTATACTCAATACTCTTTTTTTTTTTTTAAAAGATTTTATTTATTTATTTGTTTAACAGAGAGAAACACAGCTAGAGAGGGAACACAAGCAGGGAGAGTGAGAGAGGGAGAAACAGGCTCCCCGCTGAGAGTCAATCCCAAGACTCCGGATCATGACCTGAGCTGAAGGCAGATGCTTAACAACTGAGACACCCAGGCACCCTATACTCAATACTCTATACTCAAATTCTAAACAAACTATAGAGAAAGAAAAGTATACTTACAATTTAAATCTGCCCCATCTGATAGACACATACAAAAAAAGATGAAGCAGGAGGGGGAGGGCTATTCGTTATTTTGAGATATGTTCCTTCTGTAGTTGCTTTGTTGAGAAGTTTTATTGTAAATGGATGTTTAGGGACACTTGGATGGTTCAGTCAGTAAAATGTCTGCCTATGGCTCAGGTCATGATTTCTAGGTCCTGGGATCAAGCCCTGCACAGGGCTTCCTGCTCAGCAGGTGTCTTCTCTCTCTCTCTCCTTCTGCCCTTCCCCACCACTCATTTTCTTTCTCTCTCAAATAAATAAATAAATAAATAGATAGAGAGATAGATAGATAGATAGATAAATAAATAAATAAATATTTTTAGAAATTGATGTTAAATTTTGTCAAATGCTCTTTTGAATCTATTGAGATGATCATATGATTGCTATCCTTTGTTTTGTTAATGTCGTGTACCACATTGATTCATTTGTGGATGTTGAACCATCCTTATATCCTCAAAATATATCTCACTTCATCATGATGTACGATCGTTCTAACGTCTTGTTGAAATTGGTGTGCTAATATCTTGTTGAGAATTTTTGTTTGTATATTCATCAAGGATATTGACCTGTACTTTTCCTTTCCTGTGGCATCCTTGTCTGGTTTTGGTATCAGGGCAATTCTGGCTTCATAAAATGAGTTGAAAGAGTTTTCTTTTCTTTTTTCTTTTTTTAAAAGATTTTATTTATTTATGTGACAGAGAGAAACACAGCTAGAGAGGGAACACAAGCAGAGGGAGTGAAAGAGGAAGAAGCAGGCCTCCTGCTGAGCAGGGAACCTGATGCCGGGCTTGACCCTGGGACTCCAGGACCATGACCTGAGCTAAAGGCAATTGCTTAACCAACTGAACCACTCAGGTTACCCGAAAGAGTTTTCTATTTTTTGAAAGAAAATAACTGGTTTTAATTCTTCTTTGAATGTTTGATAGAATTCACCTGGGAAGTTATCTGGTCCTGGACTTTTGGTTGTTGGGAGCTTTTTGATTACTGATTCAATCTTCTTTTATTTTTTAAGCCATTTTATTTTTATTTATTTATTTTTATTACATTATTTTGTTTTTTCAGTGTTCCAAGATTCATCTTTATGCTCCATACCCAGTGCTCCATGGAATACACACCCTCAATACCCATCACCAGGCTCACCCATGCCCCCACCCCCTTCTCTTCCAAGAACCTCAGTTTGTTTCTGAGTCCAAAGTCTCTCATATTTCATCTTCCTCCCTGATTTACCCCAATTCACATTTCCTTTCCTTCTCCTACTGCCCTCCATATTACTCCTTATGCTCCACAAGTAAGTGAAACCATATGATACTTGACTTTCTCTGCTTCACTTATTTCACTCAGCATAATCTCTTCCAATCCAGTCCATGTTGCTACAAAAGTTGGGTATTCATCCTTTTTTTTTTTTTAAGGATTTTATTTATTTATTTGACAAAGAGAGATCACAAGTAGGCAGAGAGGCAGGCAGAGACAGAGAGCAGAGGAAACAGGCTCCCTGCTGAGCAGAAAGCCTGAAGACGCAGGCCTTGATCCCAGGACCCTGAGATCAGGACCTGAGCTGAAGGCAGAGGCTTTAACCCACTGAGCCACCCAGGTGCCTGTATTCATCCTTTCTGATGGAGCTGTAATATTCCATTGTATATATGGACCATATCTTCCTTATCCATTTATCTGTTGAAGGGCACCCTGGTTCTTTCCACAGTTTGGCAATTGTGGCCACTGCTGCAATGAACATTGAGGTGCATATTTTTTCACTACATCTGTATCTTTGGGATAAATATCAAGTAGTGCAAGTGCAGGGTCATATGGTAGCTCTATTTTTAATTTTTTAAGATGACTCAATATTCTTACCAGTAGTTGGTCTGTTCAGATTTTCTATCTCATTGTGATTCAAATTTGGTGGCTTTTTTTATTTCCAGGAATTTATTAATTCTTTTTCTGGGTCACTCAATTTGTTGCATATAATTGCTCATTGCAATCTTTTAAAGATCCCTTGTATTTCTGTGGTATCAGTTGTAACATCTTTTCTTTCATTTCTGATTTTATTTATTTGAGTCCTCTTTCTTTTCTACCTAGTGAGTCTAGCTGAGGGTTTTGTTACCTTTTGAAGAACAAGTTCTTAGTTTCATTGATCTTTTTTGCTGTCTTTTTTTTTCTTTATTTAACTTATTTCTATGCTAACCTTTGTAATTGTCTTCTTTCTGTCAATTTTGGGCCTTATTCTTTCTTCTTTTTCGGATTCTATGAGATGTGAAGTTAGGTTGTTTATTTGACTTTTCTTGTTTCTCCCAGTAAGCATTTATTGCTATTAATTTCCCCTTAGAGCTGCTTTTGCTGTGTCTTATAAATTTTGATGTATTTCCATTTTATTGTCTCAAAGCATCTTCTGATTTGTTTTGAATTTTTTACTTTGATCCATTGGTTTTTCAGTAGCATATTGTTTAATCTCCACATATTTGTGAATTTTCTAGTTTCTCTGTGTAACTAATTTCTAGTTCTATACTATTGTGGTTGGAAAAGATACTTCATATGATCTCAATACTCCTACATTTATTAAGAATAGCATGATCTATTTTGGAAAATGTGCACTTGAGTAGAATGTGTATTCCGTTGCTTTGGGATGAAATGTTCTGTAAATATCTATTTGGTCTACTGTATCATTTTACGTTTGATAATTTCTTATTCATTTACTGTGTGAGTGACCTACCCATTGATATAACTGGCATATTTAAGTTCCCTACTATTATTATATTGCTTATTTTTTCCTTTTGGTCTGTTAATATTTGCTTTATGTATTTAGGTGTTTCTATGTTGAGTGCATAAATATTTACTAATGTTATTTTCTTGTTAGATTGATCCCTTCTTTATTATACAAAGCCTTCTTTGTCTCTCATTATAAACTTTGTTTTAAAGTCTGTTTTACCTGATGTATGTATAGCCACTCCAGGCTTTTTGTTTGTTTCCATTTGCATGGAATTTTTTTTTTTTCCATCTCTTCACTTTCAGTTTCTGTGTGCCCTTATTTCTAAAACAGATCTTTTATAGGCATCATATAGATAAGTCTTGTTTTTCTTATCTATACAGCCACTCTACGTCTTTTTATTAGAGAATTAAGTCCATTTACATTTAAAGTAAAATTATTGATGAGTATCTCCTTATTGCCATTTGGTTCATTTTTTTCTGACTGTTTTGTAGTCCTTCTCTGTTCCTTTCTTGTTCTCTTCCTTGTGGTTTGACAACTTTCTTTAGTGGTATGCTTATATTCCTTTCTATTCATTTTTTATGTATTTACTGTAGGCTTTTGCTTTGCGATTACCACAAGGCTTACATATAACAATTTATATTAACAGTGTTTTTTAAATCAATAACAACTTAAATTTAATCCCATTGCAAAGCTCAACATTATTTTCCTTTTCATTTTGTTTTTCACGTCACATGTTATATCTTTTTATCTTGTGTATCACTTAAATTATTGTAATCACAGTTATTTTTACTATAATTTGTCTTTTAATCTTCATACTAGCTTTATAAGTGATTAACCCCTACCTTTACTATATATTTACCTTCTCAGTAGGATTTAATCTTTCATATGTGTTCTTGTTACTAATTAGCACCTTTTCTTTTCGATTTCTTAATTAAAACATTATCCAACATTATGTCAGTATACACTCTGGGAGAAAATGAGCACAGAAAATAACGTGAAGAGAAGAAGCTCACAGTTTTTAAGATAAGAATATTGACATCTTACCTTTTATTTATGTATTATAAAATCACTAGCAGAGTAAAAATAAATGAATAATTCAGTTCATTACTTTCATTCTTTTTGAAAATAAACAGAAAAATTAGTATTTTAAAGATCCATGGCCCAGAATATTAGTGAACCAAGTTCTTAAAATTTTGTAGCTAGCCTGGTAAATGAGAAGTTTTAGGAGGTAAACTCAGGGTGAGTGATGCTAATAGGGCAAGAATCAGTTGGAGCATTAATTAGGTTTATCTCTATCCCAAAAGAGCTTTTGGGGATTCTTTTATACAATATAAAGTAGGAAGAGTAGATGGAGACTCCAGTGGAGAGTTACGCCCTGTGAGTATTCCTGTGATTTATGATTATTTCATTTTGAGACAAATTTGAATAAAAAGTAAATTCCAGGGTGCCTGGTTGGCTCAGTGGGTTAAAGCCTCTGCCTTCAGCTCAGGTCCTGGGATGGAGGCCTGCATAGGGCTCTGTGCTCAGCAGGGAGCCTTCTTCCTCCTCTCTCTCTGCCTGCCTCTCTGCCTACTTGTGATCTCTCTCTGTCAAGTAAATAAATAAAATATTTTTTTAAAAAAAAAACCTCCTAAAAGAAAAGTAAATTCCACTTTTAGTGTACCAATCCATTCTAACTTGATTTACATATGAAGTTACATCTTAACTTGATTTACATTTCATTGTCACTTAGGTTACACATACAAAGCTTTTCCTAATAATCAGTGCTGGCAGAGAAATTTTTGGTGTTTGAAAATCAAAATTAATTCTTATCTTTGAAAAAGTGAAAAATGATGAAAAAGTCAACACTGTGTTATACCTTAATTATTCTGTCTTTATTTTGTTAGTTTTTATTTACATATAAGTTATAAGTGCAAATAAAGAATTACCAATTCCATAAAGCTTATTTATTTATTTTTAATATTTTATTTAATTGTTAGAGAGAGAGAGAGCACAAGCAGGGGGAGTGGCAGGCAGAGGGAGATGCAGGGAGCCTGATACAGGGCTAGATCCCAGGACCTTGGGATCATGACCTGAGACCAAGACAGATGCTTAACTGACTGAGCAACCCAGGAATACCTCAAATAATCCTGTAAAATTTAAAAACCAAAATTGAAATGCCCCTTTCCCTTTCGCACCAACACTCTAGGGAATTAATCATTTTCAACTCTTATGGGACTTAAATCTTTTATTCACTTTTCAGTACAGGGTTATTATTCCACCATGGAAGACAAGGTGGTATTCAACCTCATTTAACAACTGCTGCTCACCACTAATAGTGCAGCTGGCATACCTACATTCTTTTAATACTGTTGATTTATAATTTTGATCAAACTAAGTATTACTGTTTCCATAAGTATTACCATGCTGAAGCTAGAGACCTAGAATTCTATACCTAACCATGTTTTCAGTCAAATATGAGGAGGGAGTGAGGGTATTTTCAGACATAGCTGTTTAAAAAATTATCTCTCACACATTTTCTGAGGAATCTACTAGAATAGGTGATTCAAGGAGGGGAAAACAAAAAGTTATTACTTAATAAAGTAAAAGACATGAGATCCAGGAAACAGGTGATCTAACTGCAGAGAGTTGAAGAGCATTCTCTGGTTGATTGTGATGGAAAATGAGGTTAAGTTCCGTGTTCCATGCAGCATTTCCAGAGTACATACTGGCACAGTTTAGAGAATCTGAAGTTTATAACTGTATTACATGAGAGGGAGTGTAAACAACTGGAGGATAGCTTATGGATTAATTAGTGATAAGTATTTTTTAAAATATAAATAAACAAAACAAGAAAAATATTAACGCAAATGACAACAAAAGTTGTTAAGAAAAATAATTATATTATATCACAAAGATGAACTAATGTAGGGTTCCCTTACCCTGCTTTGCATTAGGAAAATGAAACCACAGGAATTTTAGCCACTTCTCCCTCCATCCTTCTTTTCCATCTTTTAGGTAGACTTCAGGTACATGTGAATTTAACTATGAAGCAATCATCAATCAGAATACTTACCTTTATCCCTGCTTCAATAAAAAGTACCTGGCTTCTGGAATCCTGAGCCTTTTCCTTGTTTTAATTTGTAAATCAGGTTGCTTTTCTTTTTTCTTTCATTTCTCCCAAATTGGCTACGATCCAACTGTCTTAGCACTATCAACTAGTTTCCTTTGTTTCTAGATTATAAAATGATGTTGCTATATGTTTTTTATCTCTTTGTCTTAGGGAGTTTATGACTTTAAAAATTCATCTACTGTTTTTTAATAGAGCTTTGGAAACACAAAGGTAAATGCATGTGTACAATTTATTCCCTTTAGTTAGGTGGTTTTATTTTTGTATTGATATAATGAGTTGAGAATATTATCTTCTGTCAATGTTTTATAATATCTTTTTAAATACCATCAGTGAAAGGAGGTGGGGAGCATGGAGATGTGTTGTCCTACAGCTAACCTGGAGTGAAGTGCAGCTGCTAGTCATTAAAAGCTGAAGCATGGGGTGGGGGGGGCTATGTTCAGTCAGGAGACCATAGATGGAGTCTCTCTGGGGTTGGGGATGGTCTGGAACTTTGATGAAAGGAGAGAGCAGCAGGACAGAGAGAAGGGGGAGTGAAGAAATTTGACAGATTAGAAAACGTTGAGTGAAATTACAGCAGTTGTCATGAGTTGGGACATTGAGGGAAGGGTGCAAATCAGTGTTTATGAATAATTTCTGGGATTTTTTAAATGTACAGTTGCCTCCTTTATGTCCCTGGGATTGCTTGCTTAATCAACAGTAATGATTTTCACTGTTATTCAAGATACTTGGAGTCATATTTCTTCTTATGTGACTTTGTTGAGGTTGAACCATATGTTGTCCTATTTTCTAGTCAAATAATGCATGCATTTAAATTATGAAATACTTGCTACTTCCAAAATTGTTCCAGATAGCATATTAAAAACAGACATATTTACATACTGTATGTGCAAATACAGAGTAAAATTTAAAACAGGTATTAAATAAATTAGAAAAACTTCTGACTGACATTGTAGAACCCCTTTTTGAGGAAAATATGACATATAGCAAGTTCTCCTTTCCAAGTAAAGGAAGCATGATATTCATGAAAATCTTACAATGAAGGAGGAGAAGCAGATATACTTCTAAAGGATATAAAGAGTTCACGGACACTATTAGTTTCCTATTGTTGCTGTAACAAATGACTAGAACCACCAAGGCTTAAAATGACACAAACTAATTATCTTAAAGTTCTAGAGGTCAGAAGTCCTAAAATCAAGATGTCAGCAAACTTCATTCCTTCTAGAGGCTTCAGGGAGGAATCTGTTTCCTTGCTTTTTTCAACTTTTAGAAGTAACCCGTATTCCTCACTTGGTGGCCTTATCATCTTCAAAGCTAAGAGAAGCATCTTCAATCTGTAGTGTCTAACCTCCTTCTTCCACTTATAAAGACTCTTGTGATTCCATTAGATTCAACTAATAATCCAGCATAATATCCTTATCTGAAGATTCCTAACTAAATTATATTTGCAAAATCCCTTTTAACATGTAAGGTAATACAATTAGAAGTTTCCAGACTTAAGAAATCTTTGGTGAAGAGAGAATACATTATCCCAAACATCCTAGTTACATAAAAGCTGAAAAAAACAATTCAGTCTAGGGAGGAGGAGGTTGTATTTTATATAAATCCAGGCAAAAATGTCAGAACATAATCATTCATTTCATCCTTTCAGTCATCTGCTCATTTTTTTGCTCATCAGTAAAATCATTAAATCTTAACAGGCAAAGAAGGGAAAAGAATGTAGCAGGAAATGGAAAGCCTGTGAGGAAAGGCAGCATCGTGACAGGAATGGGGGGTATGTGGTTAGATGGGCTGTGTCCATGTGTGCATATGTGTGTGCACGTTGCATGTGTCTGTTGTGTTTTATGCACATTAGAAATTTACAGAGGGCTCCAATCTAGGGATGCAGCATTCTGACTTTACCTGGCTTTATAGAAACAAGTCTGTCAATTGTAGGGCAGGATTGGTCTTAGTGTTATTTTTGATTCATGTACCAAGTTATAAAAATATTGGAAATATGCCAAAGCAATTTCCCTCCTTCAAATATGAAGTACAAAAAGTAAACAAATGAGAAAGTTTCCAAAATCACTCCTAGCAAAAGTATTAAATAAGACATTGCTGAGAATGTATTGAAGGAGAGGCTGAGAGAAAAATGTGATTTAGAAATAATAATTAATCTTATGATAATCAATTTGAAGGTACTTATGGCCTAAGTGCCATCATTTATAAAGTCATCACAGCACCTCATCATTTAGGATGGGTAATTGCTTGTATTGTTCTGGGATTTGGCACACACGTGAACGTGGACAGTTTGCTAAGATGAAAACAATATTCAGCAGTGGTTTCCACTGATCTAGTGTCTTGCTTTCAAAATAAATACAGAATGTCTTTCACCAAGTCCAATAAAAATTCAATTATTGAAATAACTGTAAGGCTTGTTCCAGTATTCACAGAGAAGCAAAAAATAATACTAGAGTGTTTACATTTCTGCCTATTTACAATAGTAAGTAGTTTTATTGGGAATATTTCCCTCATGTTTACAGATAAATATACATAAATACAGACCTTACTCACTGACCTGGATGCCCAGCCGTGTGTGCATATGACCAGAGAGCTGAGACAGGAAGTCAGAAATCACATTTAATCTAACCTTGAAAATCTACATGCAGAAACCTTGGGGTGTCTCACCATTTCTTAGTTAGTTTATCCTGCAAGCATCTGAATAAATGCAGACTTTTTTGGGGACTATTTCTCAAAATAGAGAGGACTTATAAATTATTTATGTTATTGTATAATGGTTGCATAACCCAAACTGATCAGACTGAAGCATAGTTAGAGTGTGGCAGATGTAAATAAAATTCACTATGCAACACTAACCAATAATGTTATACTTTTGGCATTTACTTGGGTATTTATATATGATACTTGATATTGCACCCAAAATTGCTGTCAGTGTAAGTAGTTAATGAGTCTATATTTGCCATCCTTGGAACATTTTTCAGAGGGTTGGTAAACAATTGTGGGTGTTAACTTCCTCCTCTGGTTACATAAAGCTAGTTAAAAATACTCCTTCCTGTATATAACTTTTTTCTCATTTTATGTTCCTCCCCAGTAATTAGGACAATGTTACCATCCATTTGCTCAAAGGAATCTTTATTGTTGTATTTCTCTTGGTGTTGTACCGCATTGCATTATTGTATTGAATTATTTTTTTTCTTTCATCATGGTCTTCCTTAACTCCTATTTTCTCTATCCCACTTTAGTATATAATAAATTTACAAATATATATGCAACTTTATAAACTATGTTTTATGCTCTTTTTGCTTTTCTAATATTTGAATTTATCTAAGAACATTGGTCTATTCAAGATTCCCATTTTTTTTTTAAAGATTTTATTTATTTGACAGAGAGAAACACAGCCAGAGAGGGAACACAAGCAGGAGGAGTGAGAGAGGGAGAAGCAGGCTTCCCGCCAAGCAGGGAGCCTGATGTGGGTGGGACTCCATGCGGGACTCCATGCGGGACTCCATGCGGGACTCGATCCCGAGTCTCTGGGATCATGACCCAAGCCGGAGGCAGTCGCTTAACCAACTGAGCCACCCAGGCGCCCCCAAGATTCCCATTTTTTTTTTTTAAGTTTGGCATTTTATACTGGTTCTAGTAGTTCATTCCTCTGATGTATGCTTTGAAATTTACTGATAAATAGTATTGATATGCTGTTTTATAATTCTGCTAATATTGTCTTATTTTCTTATTTTCCTTTTGCTTTGTTTTTATCTTCCCTCTTATTTTTTATTCCATCCTAGAAGATTTTTTGTTACTGAGTTTTCCAAAGATTTGCCTTTTCATCTTCATGTAAAAATACATGTCATTAATTTCTATTTGTATTTATTATTTCCTTCCTTTTTTAAATCTTCTGCTTTTCTCTGTTGCTTTATAACTATCTTCTTGAATTGAATATTCATTTGTTTTCAGTCATTCCATTTTTTCCTGATAAATATTTAAAGCTAAAAATATATGTTTAAGGGTTATTTTAGTTATATTCTATGCATTTAGTTTAGGTATTTTTATTTTAATATATTTCTGGCTGTTTTGTAATTTTCCTTTTGAATTCTTATTCAGTTTAAAGTTTACTTATTGATTAGTTTTCAGAGTACCCCATAATTTTTTTTTTAATTCAAGTTTAATTACAGAGGGTTGGAATGCAAAGTCTGTGTTTTGATAAAACTTTAGAATTCATGAAGGTTCCTTTTTGGACTAGATTATCCCTAATTTCTGCTTATGTTATACCCATACTTGGAGTTCTCTGTTAAGAACTATAACGCATATATGTGTACCATCACACAGATAAAAGATATTATGTTTGTGAGTTTATTCATTGTGATTTAAAAAGCTGGTATAATTTTCTTTACTAATTTTTTTCTCTGTATCTTTTAGCTTCTGATAGGAATACACTTGAAAAATCTAAATACCAATGTTGATTTATCTACTTCTCCCTATGGTTCTGTAAGTTGTTGTTCCATTTGTTTTTGAAGCTCTTTTATGTGTGTGTAATTATAGTCATTACACTCTATTAAGCTGAATAATCCTTTGAAGTATATAATATTTTTGTGTTTTATGTTACTTTTGCCTTAAATTTTATTTTGATGTTATGTGAAAATCTTACTTGTTCTTTCTTATGCTTCAAAATGGCCTAGTGTATCTTTTTTCTACTTCTTCATTTTCATCCTTTCTTCACCATTTTATATATTTTTGTAACACACATTGTTGGAACTGTTTTAAAATTTTCTTCTAATCTGAGACTCCATGTTTTAACAA